>VJMH01000884.1:0-11247 GCA_009835185.1 Aphanomyces stellatus
GGCACTTGATCGAGGAGGAAGGCGACTTCGATGGCCTTCTCCTTGAGGTAATGGTAGCGATCACTCGCACTGAAATGACCCGCGTCCATGTCCATCTTCAAGAGCACTTGATTCGAATCCGTCTTGAGCTCACGCAGCCGCGCGACCTACGCAAACAGGACGTTCATCCTCCTGTCTTGCTTGAGAAGCAGGAACAAACCCATTTCGTGGGCTCCCAATATGGCACACGCGGGTCAAATAGGCCACCGGTGACCAACATGTTGGGGTAGTTTTGGGCCTTGACGTTTTCATACCTACACCCATGAGTTGTCACTGTGAATGACACGTAGGATCTCGCTTACGGGGAATATTGCAGCATGTACGCAAAGTATTGCATTTCGTTCGGGTTGCCCCACTCGGCCCACTCGCCCGTCGTGAGGGGGACAGTCGCGTCGCTGATGGTGTTCATCACATCCACAAACGGGACGCCCGCAATCGCCTACGTGGTGGCATACTCCTCTTCAAACCACAACACCAAAACCATCAACCAACCGCTTGGAAGAGATCTGGACGCATGTTGAGCACAGCGCCCATGAGGAGGCCGCCGGCGCTGCGGCCTTCGCACGTCATCTGGCGCGGCGTCGTGTATTTCGTAGCGACCAAGTGCTCGGCGCACGCGATAAAGTCGGTGAACGTGTTTATCTTGGTCAAGTACTTGGCCGATTCGTACCTAGTACACCGATTCAGTACAAAAGGAACAGAGCATGTCTAGGAGTACCACGTGCGTCCGTTTTCGCCGCCGCCGCGAATGTGTGCCAGCACGTAAATGACGCCGCGGTCCAAGAGCGGCAAGATGGCCGACCGAAAGGTGGGCTCTACACATTCAAAATATGAATGGCTGGCGAGGGTTGGCGAATTGACGATGCGTACCGATCGCATGTTCGTACGAGCCGTAGCCGTACAAATGCAGCGCGTGGGGGCCGTCCTTCTTCAGGTCCTTGCGATAGACCATTGACATGGGGATGATCGTGCCGTCTTGTGCCGTTGCGTCGACGCGCTCGCAGTGGTAGAGCGTTCTAGGATGACGTGATCGATGACGTGGCACGACGATGTTGTCGTACCGGTCGTAGTTGGGCACGGGGGTTTCCTTCAAGCACGCGGTCGTTTTGGCCTTGGTGTTGTACTCCATCGTCTGACTCGGCGTCGTCATCGAGCTGTACGTGAAGCGGAAGACGTCAGTCTCGTACTCCTTGTTGGTCGCCCCCCCGAGCGAGTACATGGCTTCAGGCATGGTCAGCTGGGTCTTTTCCCACCCAGCCCTCGTTTCTATCGATGCATTTGAGCGTGACAGATATCCTCAACAGTGTCCTACTCGAGCCAATCCAAACCTGCGTGAGACCGTCTTGGCGCCCCGAGAGAGTGAAAAACGACTTGAAGCAGCGGACGAGGCCCACTTTCACATTCGGGTCGTAGTCAAACACGGGCGTCCACGCAGCTTCTTCTTGGCGCAAGACCGCCGAGACGGGCACCGACATGAGTTTGAAGTTGACGGCGCCGTCTCGGTTGGTCGTGATCAAAAATTCATCTTCCCAGTGTCGCACGCTGTACTTGACGTCCTAGCGAGCGAGTGATATATGTCGATGGTTGACAATATGGTTCCAACCGTACCTTGGCCCGCGGGGCCACGGTCACGAAGCCAGCGTCCGGTTGAGTCAGATCCATGACACGGATTTCGCTCGACACTTTCGAGTGCGATGAGATGCACATGAACCGACCGGACTGGGACTTGTACACGCCCGTGCTAAACATCTCGTCCGTTTCCGTGTGCCAGCAGACGTCCTTGGCCTGCGGCGTGCCGACGCGATGCGACCAGACTTTGTAGCTGCGGTGGGCGGCGTCCTGGGTCACGTAGAAGATTGTAGTTGAATCGAGGCCCCACTCGAAGCTGCCGTTGCATTTTTCAATCACTTTGGTCACGGTGTTGGTCGACAAGTCCTACGTGTCGGGTCAGCACCAAGGAGCAGCTAAAAGGGACATCCTTGTACCTTGAAGTAGATGTCATACGTCTCGTAGGCCGTAAAGTCGACGGAATAGCCCAAGATGTTGTGATCTGGACTCGGGTCAACCTCGTCCAAGTCGCAATGCGCCTGGCCATTCGCCAGTTCGTTGACATCCAAGAGAATCATTTCATCCATGGGGGCAGGAGATCCACGCGGCTTGCGGCAGTGAATGCGATATGCCTTGCCTTCTTCCGTTCGCGTGTAGTAGAGGTAGTCGCCGTGGGGATACGGTACCATCTCGTCCGTCTCTTGCACATGGCTCAAGAGTTCCTTGTACAATTCACCTTGGGCACCTTCGAGGTGTGCCATCGCCGCCTTGGCGTACGCGTTTTCGGCCTTCAAGTGATCGAGGATCTCCGTGTTCTTGCGCGAGTCGTCGCGGACGTAGTAGTACGGGTCTTCGAGATAGATGATGGGTTCCATGGGCTGCTCACCGCGGTTTTGTCCCGGGACTTTCCCAAATGGAACCATCTTGGGGCGCTTCTCGAGCACCGGCGGGGTCAACCGAGCGGGGCTGTCGAGGTTTGCAGAAGTTGAGGCAGGGTTTCCTTGCATGATGGATGGGGGCGGAGGCAAAAGCAAGAATGATCGAGAGTTTGATCATGCTGATCCTGGGGAAGGGATGCATCTTGGGGCTGATGTGGCGTGCGGTGGAGTGTTCTGGTTGGTCAATGGTCTCTTCATCTGCTTGAAGGCGCGCGGATTACCTTAGCATGAATGTCTGGGTGCGCGCCGGTTGCCATTTGGATCGCATACATCCGGATACTATATTATTAACCGGATGATACAGCCTCGTTTGGGATTTACCCCTGGGCGAAACAATCATCCAACAGTCAGTTGGGGACAAATTCTATTATCCGGATAATCCTGGCTCAAGGGAAAAGAAAAGCAACTTTGACGGTTACATAAACTACTCTACTTGATTACATGAATTCCCGAAATGCCATGCCCATTTGGAATCAGTTTTGCGGTGTCCACCAGCACGAAACCGCTCACGATATGTGTGAATGATGGTTCAATACGGACTAGCAGCAATTTTATTTCGCGGTCGTCTCTCGCAAACGACTAAAAGGACTTTGCGTAATGTCAATCTATTGTGTACGTGCCTCGTCACGTGTGACGCGTTGAGTCGACGCCGTCATCCACCGCGGATTTGATTTGCTTGACGCTTTGATTTGAATTCCCTTGAATCAGTTGACTGTCCACATCCCCCCATGAAATTTGGCCAGTTATCCGGATAACTTGAGATCCAGCTGGCTCGTGCTCAGGTGATTGGCAATTGGAGTGTGCTCCAGTGGCAGATTCGCCAGGCGATGATGTCTGTGTCCAAGGCGACAAGTACTAGTTTATCGTCGGGAGAGAGCGTGAACGTATGGTATGGCCTCCTCATGGGTGTCTGTGGCTGTGTCGGACTCCTCCTCCTCGGCTTCATCTCGTACTACTGCTACAAGATCCGCCAAGACAAGCAGCGCCGATCGACCATGCCGTCGTCACGATACGAGTCGAGCCATCTCTTGACGCGGACCAACCTTGATTGGCCAACAGCGATGGCCCCGACCGCGTCGGCCAACATCTACCTCTCGCCAATCCCCGAGGAGTTCCACGTATGCCACGCCTCTTTGTGTCTCTCGTGACGTTGCCTGCAGGACGCCGATGACGTGTACGACGAAGGGACGCGCGACAAGGACTATGTCAAGCAATTCTGCGACCAATCCGAGTATGCTTCATCTCCTCTTTTGGAGAACGCTCATGCTGATATTCATCGCAGGGAATTCATGTGGCTCGACAAGCCCGCGCTCTACATGGGCAAGAATCGTTCCAAGCGCATGTACCTCCTTGGCCGCGCGTCCATGCCGCAAGTGACGGCCGCGCGCTTCAATCTCTCCGTCACGACCGAAAAGCGGTACACACAGCTCCTCTGCACGATCTTCCCACCGGCCGCCCACACCATGGACCTTGTGCTCCTCCGCGCCTTCTTCAAACACCTCCACACGCACTGCCCTCATGTCCTTCCTGTGCTCGAGATCGACCAAATGCCCGAGTCCAGAAAGATGCTTTGCATCACGCCGTATGTGCCCCAAGGCTCGCTCAAGGATTACATCTTTCACCGTTGCAAGACTGCTATGGTGCAAGTATTACTTGACAACGATCTCGTGCACATGTCAAGTATCATCCTCCATGTAGATTCCATACCATCACAAGTACAAACGCCATGGCACGGGAAAACCCCTGGGCCACTCGACCATTTCGCGCTACGGCCGCGACATTCTCCTGGGCATGCTTGAGCTTGAACATGCGGTGCGACGACCGTCCATTTGAATCTGGATGACTCATCCCGTTCTTGCGCAGGGCCTTCCCTATTACCAGCTCCACAGTGGGAATGTGCTCCTTCATGCCGACCAAGCGACATTGAGTGGCTACGAAGCCATCTTCTTCCAGCCGACCAGCCCGACGGCAACTGCCGTCGCGCCGCAGACGAGTCCCATCCGTCTCTTTGGCCAACTGCTCTTTGAGATGGTCTTTGGGAGCGAGTGGACGCCGAACCGCATGCGGCTCGACGGCTCCATTTCATACGGCACGCTGAAGCCGCCCGTGGACCAGGTGTGTTGACACGACCATGGGTGTGTGCTCATGATCATCAGGTGCACGAAGTCTTGGATGCGATCTTTGCCCCCAACGCCGACGCGACGCTCACGATCGAATCGATCCTCGCGATGCCGCTCTTCCGGAAATCCCCCCCGCGTCCCGTACGGTCCTTCTCCCGGCGTGATCAGCTGCTCATGGACAAGTCCAAGGACTCGTTGATGAAACAGCGCCTCTCGCCTGAGATGCAGGCCCTGGTCAAGGCTGTCGTGCAGGCCAACCACGAGCCTGCTGATGCGATTGTGATCCAAGTCGCGTGAGAGGATGCACAGCCTCCATTGTCGTCGTCGTCATTTCTCGCAAGAGTGTGCATGTATCCTAACGTATATATATATTCGGGTCGAGTTGTACCCGCAAGTTGCATCAGGCCTTGAGACCGCGCCGCAGTGCCGCCGACGGCAGATCGCATCTTTATCATCGTCCACGATCTTTGACAATAAATTCCAAATTGAGTTTTTATATTGCATAAATACAATGTAATCAATAATGCATATTAATTGCAGTTTTCTTCGTCTTGATAAAACCTCCAAATCCCAGTTATCCGAAATTTCCGGATACGATCTCCCATCTCATGGAGAAGTTGGAGATTTTGAGATCGAGATGGCGGAACCCCACACCAAGACGGCGGGCCTTCCGCTCAACATGCATGCCCCTGGCGCATCCTCGGATCCGATCCAACCCACGGAAGAAGCCCTCAAGGCCTTCAAGGACATCAAGATGAAACGGTCGTATCGCTATGTATTCTACCGCATCGATGGGTCCTCGGTGGTCGTCGACAAGACGGGGGCACCAGCGACGACGCACGTCGATTTGCTCCAATCCCTGCCCCACGCCGACTGCCGCTTTGTGATCTACGACCACGACGTCCAACTGCCCGATGGACGCCGGAGCTCGAAGCTGTACTTTCTCTTTTGGTCGCCCCCGAGCGCTCCTCCGATGGCCAAGATGGCCTACTCGCATGGCAAGAGCGCGTTCCGCGGCCAGTGCGACGGCTGCCTCGACATCAATGCGAGCGACCTCGGCGATGTCCAAAGCGCGCTAGGCCTCGCGACCGACGACGACGACGATGACGACGATGAGTTTTAGGTTAGCGTCTTATTGGCGATTTCCCCTGCGACAGTTGTTTTTTCTTGAGCGTGCGTTCGCGCGCCTTTTCGCGCTTCTTGAGCGCCTGCATCTGTTGCTTCAACGTGCGCTCGGCGTCGGTCTCGAGTTGCTCCCGTTCCATGCGCTTGGACTCGAGGACCGACTCGAGGTCCTTCTTGCGCTGGTCGGCGGCCGCTTTCTCGGCGGCGCGCACGTGCTTGGCATGAATCAACTTGGTGTAATCGCGCACGAGCTGCTTGAGGACCGCGACGCCCGGGCCTTGTTTGCTACACACATGTCATGACACACGCGCGTCGTCCTTGCGTACCTCGTGAACATGACATGCGCCTGGGTCAACTTGTCGCCCGCGTACGCATCCAGCGGCTTGATCCAGTCGAGCACGGACTCGAGACTGCCGACCATCTCGGCATAGAGCGCGTCGTCTTCCGACTCGCGGAACGCCAACGCTTGCTCGACGATCTTGGCCACCTCCGAGACAAGTTTGAGGCCGCGTTCGACGCGGAATCGATCGTTGGGGGGGAGGGAGAGCGTCGAGGGGGCGTGGGGCGCAGGCGGGTCGACGTCGTTGACAAAGCGGCCCTGGAGTCCATGAGCACACGTGCTTTATGAGGTCCAATGTACCTGGTGGCTGTAAATCGCGGCCGTGTCAACGTGAGGCTGGATCTGAAATTGGAGGCTCTTGGAGACCGCGACGGCTCGCGTGTCCATGGGGAGCGCGCAGACGCTGCATTGGAGCAATGTGTGCACATAGGCTGGCCATTCTTTGGACGGCGTCGCGTCGGCTATGTGGTTGCGTTGCGCGGCCTTGGACGTCTTGGACGTCTTTTGTTTTTTCTTGGCGCGGGACGATGACGTCGTCGCGA
The DNA here is from genome assembly GCA_009835185.1 of Aphanomyces stellatus. Lineage (NCBI taxonomy): Eukaryota > Oomycota > Saprolegniomycetes > Saprolegniales > Verrucalvaceae > Aphanomyces > Aphanomyces stellatus. The sequence goes on from VJMH01000884.1 coordinate 6,653, forward strand.
CGGGTTTGGTCATGCAGCGCCAGTGCTGGAGGTGGGGTCGCTGGGCGTGCGTGCAGTAAAAGCCGTGGTCGAGGTGCGACAGCGGGTCTTCGCAGACCGAGCAATACGAAAACGGGTCGTCGGCGTACCGGCCAAACGTGGCTTGCAATTTTTCAATCCACGAGGCCCTGCGACAACATGAGAGATTGACATAGCGCGACATAATCGGACCCGAGCACGTCGTGCAATTGAATCGTCGTCGACGGGTACGTCTTGTACACTTGAGGCAAATGGTCGACAAAGAGTTGGAGCAATTGCAGCGACGCCATCGAGACGCTTGTGTTCTCGGCGTACTTGACGAGCCACTTGCCGACGGCCGCCAGTTGGATGTCCGGGTCTGGCGACGTCGCTGGCACCTTGTCGAGCCGCGCGAGGATTTTGTTGTCCATGAGCAACCCCGACGCCGAGATCTTGGTCAGGAGATCGTCGAGGCAGAATTCCTGCGTCGCGTGACGCGGACAATAGCCGTGGAACGCAGCGCGCTGCCCATCTTCAATGTCAACTTGCAGAAACCCTCCGCCCAAATGGTCCTGGGGGTCTGTCCGGTGGCCGTGGATGATGTTGGCGTCGCCAAACCGCGCGCAGATCGCATGAAACCTATGCGATCGATATGAGAGGGACAGAGGACAGTTCAAGCGTTCGTTTACCAAGCATTGCATTGGTTCCAGTGGCATTGGATCAGGTAGCCTTCGTTCCGCCGACACAGCATGCACTCGCGCTGCCGGTTGTTCATGGGTGGATGCACCATCTGAAGCGGCTCCATGAGTTGCATGTTGGGCACGACAACGTCGTGGTCCCACCACACACAGAGGACATGGACCCATTCCGGCTGCGTCGTCACGCTACACGCACGGTGAGACCGTCGAGAAATTCAAGACGAGTACCGTTGAATGCGGCGCAACGGCTTCATGGCGCCGCCATACCGGTGGCAAATCACGCATTTCATGGACGAGGGGCTTTGGTTCGTTTCGAGCAGCGCGACGCAGCGCTGGCAATTCCAATCGCCCTTGGGCACGGTCGGAATGCCGTAACAGCTTTGGTGCACGGGGATGCCGCACATATCGCAAAAAACGATCAAATCACTCTTGTCGCTCTCCCCGCCATTGCATACACTGCACCATCCTTCGTTGATGCACAGGTCTTCATCGGGCACGCATACTTGTTTGGGAACATGGACGCTTGGGGCATCGTCGAACTCGATGACCTTTTCGACAATGTCGTCCACAATCGACGTCACGAGGGCGTTGCTCTTCTGTCCAGGACGCATCAAGCGTTTCCTCGGGATGGACGTCTCCCTGAAGAGCGTCAGCCGCTTCTCAGGTGGCACGACGGGCGCGCTTTCAGCCGACGCGTCCTTTCCATCTTCTGCGCGCGCTCCGTCGGCGTCCATTGTTGTGTGTGGGAAGGAAATCCCGAACATTATACGGATAACGTGTCCGGATAATTGTCGGCGGGACAATCTGAGCTCATAACGGTCGAACGCGTTGGGTCGTTTGCCGCATTCCGCGCGAAGCCGCCCCTTGGACCGTGTTCGCATCTCAGCCCCACTCCAGCATGCATCAACCTCCGCCGCGCGATCCTTGACGGAACATTGCAGTGCCTGCCGCGGGCATGTTTGCCCGTGAGGCGAGTTCCCGCCTTTTCCGAATGAAGTCGAACAGCCCACCCGCAGGCCGCGAGCTGACATGACCGAGTCCGATCTATGCGCGTGCCAAAGCCTCAAGAGGGACATCTGTGCCACCTCAAGTCTCTCGGAGACTTCTCATCGTAAGACAGAAGTGCCAGTCGAAGCAAAGGAACGTCGAAGTAATACATTACGGGTTTTTAATGCAATATCGATAATCCGGATAACACCTTATGGTTTGAATTTGGATCCACTGCATCCATCCTGCATCTGCAATTTGTCCCCCAAAGATGCAAGTGAACTCGGGGGTGGGGCTGGGATTGACCGTCGGAGTCGCGTCCTTGGCGATTAACTATGTCCGCAACCGTGCTCTGAGCAACGTCCAAGTGTTGACCCCGCCGGTGCTCGAGAAGCGCCCCAAGATGGTTCCATTTGGGAAAGTCCCGGGACAAAACCGCGGTGAGCAGCCCATGGAACCCATCATCTATCTCGAAGACCCGTACTACTACGTCCGCGACGACTCGCGCAAGAACACGGAGATCCTCGATCACTTGAAGGCCGAAAACGCGTACGCCAAGGCGGCGATGGCACACCTCGAAGGTGCCCAAGGTGAATTGTACAAGGAACTCTTGAGCCATGTGCAAGAGACGGACGAGATGGTACCGTATCCCCACGGCGACTACCTCTACTACACGCGAACGGAAGAAGGCAAGGCATATCGCATTCACTGCCGCAAGCCGCGTGGATCTCCTGCCCCCACGGATGAAATGATTCTCTTGGATGTCAACGAACTGGCGAATGGCCAGGCGCATTGCGACTTGGACGAGGTTGACCCGAGTCCAGATCACAACATCTTGGGCTATTCCGTCGACTTTACGGCCTACGAGACGTATGACATCTACTTCAAGGTACAAGGATGTCCCTTTTAGCTGCTCCTTGGTGCTGACCCGACACGTAGGACTTGTCGACCAACACCGTGACCAAAGTGATTGAAAAATGCAACGGCAGCTTCGAGTGGGGCCTCGATTCAACTACAATCTTCTACGTGACCCAGGACGCCGCCCACCGCAGCTACAAAGTCTGGTCGCATCGCGTCGGCACGCCGCAGGCCAAGGACGTCTGCTGGCACACGGAAACGGACGAGATGTTTAGCACGGGCGTGTACAAGTCCCAGTCCGGTCGGTTCATGTGCATCTCATCGCACTCGAAAGTGTCGAGCGAAATCCGTGTCATGGATCTGACTCAACCGGACGCTGGCTTCGTGACCGTGGCCCCGCGGGCCAAGGTACGGTTGGAACCATATTGTCAACCATCGACATATATCACTCGCTCGCTAGGACGTCAAGTACAGCGTGCGACACTGGGAAGATGAATTTTTGATCACGACCAACCGAGACGGCGCCGTCAACTTCAAACTCATGTCGGTGCCCGTCTCGGCGGTCTTGCGCCAAGAAGAAGCTGCGTGGACGCCCGTGTTTGACTACGACCCGAATGTGAAAGTGGGCCTCGTCCGCTGCTTCAAGTCGTTTTTCACTCTCTCGGGGCGCCAAGACGGTCTCACGCAGGTTTGGATTGGCTCGAGTAGGACACTGTTGAGGATATCTGTCACGCTCAAATGCATCGATAGAAACGAGGGCTGGGTGGGAAAAGACCCAGCTGACCATGCCTGAAGCCATGTACTCGCTCGGGGGGGCGACCAACAAGGAGTACGAGACTGACGTCTTCCGCTTCACGTACAGCTCGATGACGACGCCGAGTCAGACGATGGAGTACAACACCAAGGCCAAAACGACCGCGTGCTTGAAGGAAACCCCCGTGCCCAACTACGACCGGTACGACAACATCGTCGTGCCACGTCATCGATCACGTCATCCTAGAACGCTCTACCACTGCGAGCGCGTCGACGCAACGGCACAAGACGGCACGATCATCCCCATGTCAATGGTCTATCGCAAGGACCTGAAGAAGGACGGCCCCCACGCGCTGCATTTGTACGGCTACGGCTCGTACGAACATGCGATCGGTACGCATCGTCAATTCGCCAACCCTCGCCAGCCATTCATATTTTGAATGTGTAGAGCCCACCTTTCGGTCGGCCATCTTGCCGCTCTTGGACCGCGGCGTCATTTACGTGCTGGCACACATTCGCGGCGGCGGCGAAAACGGACGCACGTGGTACTCCTAGACATGCTCTGTTCCTTTTGTACTGAATCGGTGTACTAGGTACGAATCGGCCAAGTACTTGACCAAGATAAACACGTTCACCGACTTTATCGCGTGCGCCGAGCACTTGGTCGCTACGAAATACACGACGCCGCGCCAGATGACGTGCGAAGGCCGCAGCGCCGGCGGCCTCCTCATGGGCGCTGTGCTCAACATGCGTCCAGATCTCTTCCAAGCGGTTGGTTGATGGTTTTGGTGTTGTGGTTTGAAGAGGAGTATGCCACCACGTAGGCGATTGCGGGCGTCCCGTTTGTGGATGTGATGAACACCATCAGCGACGCGACTGTCCCCCTCACGACGGGCGAGTGGGCCGAGTGGGGCAACCCGAACGAAATGCAATACTTTGCGTACATGCTGCAATATTCCCCGTAAGCGAGATCCTACGTGTCATTCACAGTGACAACTCATGGGTGTAGGTATGAAAACGTCAAGGCCCAAAACTACCCCAACATGTTGGTCACCGGTGGCCTATTTGACCCGCGTGTGCCATATTGGGAGCCCACGAAATGGGTTTGTTCCTGCTTCTCAAGCAAGACAGGAGGATGAACGTCCTGTTTGCGTAGGTCGCGCGGCTGCGTGAGCTCAAGACGGATTCGAATCAAGTGCTCTTGAAGATGGACATGGACGCGGGTCATTTCAGTGCGAGTGATCGCTACCATTACCTCAAGGAGAAGGCCATCGAAGTCGCCTTCCTCCTCGATCAAGTGCC
>VJMH01000888.1:0-11569 GCA_009835185.1 Aphanomyces stellatus
AATGTCAGTTTTGCCGATTTGGATCGCATGCTGTTTGATGTGTTGGGAGACTGAATGGAGCGAACCCTGCAAGCGCAAGTCGATGGCGCGCGCGCATTGGCCGACAAAGCCGAGTGGCTCGTGGTCATGGGCGGATATTTTCGCGACATCGACGACCTGGGCAAGGCCACGCAATGTGTGCACGACGCGCTGCATATCTACCGCCACGACCTCAACGACTCGCATCCAGATACTTGGGATTCATTGTGTGGGACCGCCGATTTGGTTGAAATGGCCATCGAACCGCGGGCTGTGTGGGAGCCCATGTTTCAAGAAGCGCTGGCCCATGAGACCGACCTCTTGGGTCGAGACCACGTCAATTCACTGCAGACGGTGTTTTCGTTGGGCTCGTGTCAGATCCTACACGAAGCGTATCACGACGGCATGCCATGTTGCAGGAATGCTACGACAGATGCAGCCGAACGCAAGGCCTTACATTGCCGCTGACGATCGAAACCTTGGCCATCACTGGCGAGTGCCTTGTCCGCCAAAACAAATTTGACGACGCCGAGGTCTCGCTTCGCAAATGCTATGCGCTGAAATGCCAGGGCTTCGGACCAGACCACCCCAACACCCAAAAAACAACTTCACAATTGTCGACGGTCTACATCAAACAGGGCCAATTCGACCAGGCCGCGACGTTGAATCAACAAGTCTTCGACGTGTACTTTCGCACGCTCGGTCCGACACATCGCGAGACCATTGCCTCGCACATCAACATTGGCCATACAAAACTCCTGGCCGGGCAGTACGATGACGCCAAGGTCTTTTACCACCTTTCGCCAAGACGTCACCCAGCTCACCATGTCTTGGTCCTCTCGCCACCAAGCCACGCGCGGTGCAGACCCCACCCAAGTCGTGTTTCATAAGAACGACTGCGGGGGCAACGACCGCAGTGCGCCGGTGTCGGTGCAAATTGACATCCAGGTAGGCGCTTGCGCCGTGCCACTCCCCAGAGACGAGGCATGTTTAAACTATTAAACCTGTTTCGACTGTAGTAATCATATGTTGGATTTGTGTGCTGGCTCCGCAAACTCAGCGCGCCAACCACAGGTTTGGTTACTTGATAACTCAAACACGTTTTGAATCCTCATGTTTTCGATTTCGAACTTCGACACAGGAATCCCCGTCTTACCCGTCCACTAGACGGAGGACGCCACCAAGGCGACTTTGTCGACTACAACGTCGTTCAAGTTCGCCCCGAGGGCATCCGCGTCCCCGTCACACTTGCCTTCGACTTCAGCGTGTTCTGGTACTGGAAGGATCGTTTGAAAGCTCCCGATGAGGTTGAAACCCACCCACACGTTATGCAGGCTGTGCACAATACTAGTGATGGATAATGTGAGTTTGGTGCATCGCCTCGACCATAGATGCATGGGCAAGAAATGTTTAAGCCATGTTACAAACTTATGCATTCACGTGTCCAACGACTAAGTCATTTATTGCCTCCGGTATATCATGACGACACCAAGGAAAAGAAGAGTCAGCCACTGGAGCCGTCGAACACTCGACTGTTGCGAGGTGAAAGATACATGCCGGGGCAACCGTTCGCTCTTTGGTACTTGGTATTTCATACAGAATTCTTCGTACTCTTGGTAACGTTTGGCGTACTTGGCCCATTGGGCCAGCTGAGACAGCAATTCCAATCGTTTTTCTTGCAGGTGTCGCGCGGGGGGAGTCATCCCCTCCAACGAGCATTCATGGTGGCAAAAATTGGCAGGTTTGGCTTGAACGACGCAATTGCCACAGAATCGCCGGGTAAATTTAGGGCATTGGGGACAAGCAAAATAGGTGCCTCGAATTGGCTGATAGCAACCATGGCAGGAAAAGAGAGTCCATACTTCATGGAAGCAACCAGCTTCTCTGAGCTCGTCGTCCAATTTGTTTAATACCAATACAATGCCGTTTGGGTAAACATATGCAAGGCCGAGTAAATTTCTTTGAAGCCTTCGAATGCTTGCATCAGATAAGGGAGTGCACGGTCGACGTCCCCCACGCAAATGTACAAGTGGCCAAGTTTACCCTCACCTAACCCGACTTTCTTGAGACGTGGCGATTGTGACATGGAACTTACAAAAGAGTCGTTGGTCGGTCGGTCGATGCAGCCGTATGGCTGTGGCCAAGCACGCATCAAAAATTGACTTGGCTTCGTCGTAGCGCCCTTGCAATAATTTCACCATTCCGACGTTCAAGCGAGCTATGCACGTGTCTTCCTGCTCTGGACCAAGGGTGCGGCAGCGCACGTCGTAGTTTGCTTGAATGATTGGCGCAGCAAGGGTGTACTTTCCCTGCTTGAAGTAGACGGTTGCCAACGAGCTAGCAGTAAGTTGCGTATTCAAATGGTCGTTTCCAAGCACGAGGCATCGGCGCTCGTAACACTCGACGAGAGAGGCCTCGGCCTCGGCCAATCTATTTTGGTAGATCATGCATTGACCAATTTCAGACATGGCGAGCAACGTCAACCCTTCTGAGTCGCCGTATTCGCGGTTGGACGTGTCGTAGCACGTTTGCAAGAGAGGCAATCCATCCTCCATCGCGCCAGACCGGACGTAGGTACAGCCCAGTGAAAACGACGTCGTCAGGGTCTTGATGTGGAATCGCCCCAGGAGGTTGCTTTGGTGGACGAGAGCTTCCAGGAACATGGGTTCCCACACGTGCCGCGGCTCGTTGACGAGAAAGGCAAGGATGGCTGCGCGACACACAACGCCCCAAGTGTCTGCATGTTGGTCATGGAGTTGATGGCGATAAAGATCGAGCGCTGCGTTGTAGTTGGCTTGGGCTTGATCAAGCTCTTTTTTGTGATGGAACACAGACCCCAGGACAAAATGCCATTGCGCTTTTTCGGCCAAGTCGATCGAGCCATCCACTTGACTTTGCATCGTGCGCACCATCCATTTGTTCAACACATCAAACAACATGCGATCCAAATCGGCAAACGTCACGTTGGCTTGCTTCATGAGTTTGAAAATGTTGTCGCGGTCGCTGGGCACTGCAGTTTGGGATGATTCGCTCTTGCTCGTGCAGAGCATGTCGTTGAACGCTTCGTCGTTGGCTTGGATGTCTTGGAGGAATGCTTGCTTTTGGGTCGTCGCCATGGCCACTTCAAACCGCGCATCCGTCACACTGGCCACATAAATCTCAAACACACACCACGTGCGTGTGAGTGTCGTGCAGCGAGCCGTCAAGGCCATGACCTCGAAGGAAACCAACTAGCCGAGCTTGTCCAACCGGACATGGCTTGGGGGGTGTGTTGCGGTTGGATCATGGGAAACCATGTCCGGCTGTGACACAGGTTTGCCGCCGACAGGCGACAGGCCGGCGCCGGCCCTTCTGAAGGGTTGACCTGTTAGGGATAGGGATAGTATAGTGAAACCCTGTATATGGTGTAGGTGTATAAAGCTGGACGGTGATTGGTTGGCTTCATGCGACCCTTCGCACGAAGCGACACCCCGTCCCAGAGCTAGATGTAGCAGTTCGTGTTTGCCTGGGAACAGGTCAATAGAATAGCCTTTTCTGGGAGTCGGCGCTCCCCCAACTGTTTGTTCTGGCGACAACTCGCCACACGGAACCCATATACCAGTTCGAGTTGGCCATAACATTGTTGCTCGGTTTCAAAGCCGAAAAGGAGTGACAATGAATGTCCTTGCCGCATGCGATTTTGATCTGTTGTTCACGTACGTTCTCGCTGGTTGGGAATGCACAGCCGGGGATGGGAAACTCTACGAAGCTGCTCTCCGACAAGTTTTTCGCGTTCCAGTTTCTCAGTTCGACATATTGGATGCTCGATTTGCGTTGACAACGACGTGCCTTACGCCATATCGCGGCACGAGGTATCACTTGAAAGAGTTTGCGTCGGGAAGTCGCCGCCCTCAGTCGAAGGAAGAATTGTTGTTCAATCTCAGACATGCTCAGTTATGCAATGTCATCGAGTGAATTTTTGGAATCCTTAAGAAGCGTTTTCCTGTCCTCGCCCACCCGTTGGAATATGATTTCGCATTTCAAGTTGAAATTGTGCTTGTTCTATGCATTGTCCACTACTTCATTCGTTTACAAGGCATTGTGGATCATTTTGAACAAGAGGTTGAGGATGAAATCCGGCGCGAAGACGAACAGCAGAGGATCGGCCCCAGGCTTGCATGGGACCGGAATCAGATGAAGCTAAGGCTTGGCGCGATGAAATTGCCTCCAAAATGTGGAGCAGTATCTTCAAACGATTCATCAACGCCGTCGACGCAGCGATGGCGACTAAATGCATTAAGAGAAGAATTAAATTGCCCCACTAATCGTACGTCGCTTGCTTAAGTATTATTTGGCGCCGCAGCCACAATCATTGAGCTTCACCACGCATGCACAAAAACAACGCAGCATTCGTCTCACATTCCATGACTTCGTACGCAAATGACATTTCTTCGGCCAGAAGCTCATGATCAATACTTCTTTAGCATGTCAATGGCTAATTTGGAAGCTGTTGTCGGTGGAACTGTGCTCGCGTATTCTGGCTGGACAATACCTGTCGAAGTACATCGATATCTTCACGCCCGGCCTGTCGAAATTCACGCATTTCAACAACTATATCAGAGGCCGCCGAATGCCGAACGCGTTTCATGTGATCCATGCTTGATGCGACACGTTTGCGCTTTTCACTGGGCTCAGGACTTTTAGTTTCTTCATCCTCCGATATCAAATCGTCTTGTTCGCGCAAATGTTCCGCCTCTTGTGTTTCGATTTGCTCGATATTTGCTGTCGTTGAGACTGCCAACTGTCGTTGAGACTGCAAACTCTCCAAGTTGCAAGGGCTCCATCATAAAGGGCTTGACATAGGGAGTACTGGGGGAATTGTTTTGTCTTCCACATGGGCCATGAGGCTGGTTTGTACTTCAAAAATGTTCCCACGAGCCGTCCAGACAAATAATGCGGCACGTGGTACTTTCGTAGCCAATACCTGAGGTGTTGACAATTTGACTGACCCTTGCATACTGTTTTTTGGGCTCCATGAGTCTGGCCTTGAGTTGAACTTCAGTTTGGCAAGCGCCGCCATCCAAGCCTCCTTCTTGCATCCACTGTTGGCTATCTCTCCTAAACGTAGACTTGGCGCACTATTTCGGTCATCCACGTGGCGTCTTTTTCGTCGTTCCAGCTAGCACGTCCTTCTTCCATTCCAGTACAAGTGACTAAGCGATGTGCGGAAAAGTGGGTCGTTTCGAACCACGAGCACTTTATAACGGATCTACATCAACGTCATACCAAACCGGCACCACAATAACTCAACAATAGTTATAATGTCGTTGGAAACTGAATCAGAGGCTGAGCTTGCAACTCGACATCAGAAAAGATTCCGATCGTTGTGATATAAAAATGAAGAATGGACGCTTACAAGCTTGTGAGCGCCGGAGGAAAGTTTGAGGGGAACTTGAAATTCGCCATGTATTTCAGTTCTCTACACACGACCAACACATGATGCAATGCCAAAAATGACATGCAAAAATGAACTTACATTTCTTCGAGCTGGACGGGAAAGGTTTACGGGAACGTGAAATCCGCAACATCCTGTACAATCCAACAGGAATGTTGTCGGTGAATACATGATTTGAACTCGTTGCGTACAGCGTTCGCAGTGTCGACGGCCATGCAATTTCGGAATACGTTATGAGTGTGAACCAGCTGCGAATCTCGTGAGTCAACTCAACTCGAAGTCATGAACGCACAGTGTTACATTCTTGGGCCACTGAAATGTCGACAGAATGCTCACGTTGAGCGGAAAGCCCTGAAACGATCTAGTGATGCTTGGAAGACCCATCGAATACACTTTTTCGTACAGTGTCGTGGTGGAGTTTGACCAGACAGCCATGGAGAAATCCATTGCCTGAGACCCCTTGCTTGCAATCTGCACATATCTAGGACAATGACGTCATTGAAGAAACAAGGGTATCATGTACGAATGGTTTGATTTGGACATGTCGCCCACCGCTTGATAGGCTTCAGTGTCGACCAACTGCATGCATGTCGTCATATCCACGACGCAGAATTGAAACCAGGCCAACGACTTGGGGCTGCAGAACGCTTTGTCCCACACGCGGACACTGGTGACTGCACGGGGAGGTTAGCGTATGGGCATGTGGTCGCAGCTGTCGCCAGGCGCGGCAAGACGACGGCGAAGAGACATGCTCAACCGAGCATCCTTGCATTCTGCGATTGCGTGTTTGAATGCAGTAAAACAGATGTCTGACGAATATGGTCAGAATATCTTATAATTCAATTTAGCGCCGGTCCAAGGACATTTCATTATTATCTTTCAAGAAACTTACAAAAATCAAGATATTTAGAAAAAAAATCATTTTTCAGTCACGAAAAAATCGTGGTGAAATATTTGGAGAAAACATAACGTTGCGAAATGGAGAAAACAACGGACATATTATTTTACATGCCCCCCGCAGCACGTCCTTGCCGAGGTGAATTCCAACATTGTCACACTCACGAATCGTAGCACCACGGCGGTCTTTTGCATGTATCATGAGTCAAAGGGCATTGACGAATTAACATATACCTGGCACTTCAACTGAAATGCAGAATTGCACTACTTTAAATACCAGCGAGGGTTGCAACAATAAAAGAGCTGCTGTAATGGTCAGGGCCTTTTAGTAATCCCGATTTCAAATTTTAGTCAGTGCGCACTAAGAGGAATTTTCGTTTAGTTAGTCAACTTTAGTTAACTGAAACGCGGGTTTGCCCTCGTAGCCCATGGCACCAAATCCTCCCATATAATCTAAAGGGCTCGATATTGGAGATGACAAAGCATGAACCAATTGCCCATTGGCTGAAACATCTATAAATTCTTTGATTGGTGCAACTTGACCAATCACATCATGGGAGTTTTGCTCTCGCTCATCGAGCTTGGGACCATGGATAGAAGAAAGGATACCTGTAGCGCATTTAGTCGTCGATTCGTGAATTCTGGCAAAACCGCGCCAAATCTAGTATTTACAGCGAAAATACAATTCTATATAAACCTTTTCATGTGAGTTGCATTTAACCGATGAGATAAAATACAATCAAATCCATTTTCATGGAAAGTTGTGGCACAAACGGCGTGAATCTAAAGCCATTTCGTGGGCAGATATTTTGTCGTAGCGCGGATCGGTACGCTGCCCTGGTGCGAGGGATATGATCAAGCGACACAAAGTCCAGGTCATGCGGGAGAAGAATATTTGGGTTAACGGCTACAATTATAGTGCACCCTAGCATACTTTAATATCACACAAATTATACCTTTCATGGCAAACAGGACATAGAACACGACAGCTCTTGCCCCACCGACAAAGAATTCTGTAAAAATAGCCAAGAAATTGGGGCAGATTTGTACGAAGTACATCGACACTCACACGAAGCCAATGAAGTCTCTATAGATTTCGCGTCCATCGTCACGGTTTAGACGTGTGGAGAGCTCGTGGTAACGTTTAGGGCATATCATACATGGTACGAAGGAAGTCATCTCGATGCTTTCTCAATCGACATCTGAGGACGAGCAACAGTGTGCAAGCATCACGCATACTTTAAATAGGTGAAAATATATGCAATTTCGCCTTCTCCGGCTGAAATTTCTGTCCCGCTCTGATTATACTCCGGAGTATATGGGTTTCACCCAATTATTCTGAGCGATGCGGTAATGCCAACAAAGAGCGACCACCACCTGCCACTGTAAATATACAGAGTGTCCGCCCCTGCCACTTTTCCTTTGGCCATGCAGAATTCCCAACAAGCCGTGCTCACGGCCTCCGACCTTCTATGCTTTATTGTTTCGTTCCAGCCCGGCGCGCCCCGAGACATAATACACTTGAAGTCCAGGTTCCCGCCCGACGAGGGGTGGCCATTGTTCGCTCATCCCATCGATTATGGAATGCATGTCAATGACATCACGCCAATCTTGGGTCCGTGGTTGGCGTATTATGGCACGTCCCGCCTGCCGCTATTGTTCGAATGCATGCCGCACGCCAAACCCATTGTTGTGACGTTCGCCGCCAACAACGGTCGACTGGACCTTCTGCAGCTCATGTTCGAGCGCCATGGGCTCCAAGTCCTTGACACGCAGTGGACGCTCTTTGCCTTGGCCGCTGCCAAAGGCGATATGGCCACGATGGACTTCCTTCACAGCGTTGGACATGTGAACGATGTCAAGCAGACAGCGGCAAGCGTGGGCAAGAATGGAGACTTGCCAATGTTATGCTTCCTCCATAGCATTGGGCACACGAAGGACATCAAGTTTGCTGCGGCGAAAGCTGCCGAGAACGGACACTTGGCAGTGTTACGCTTTCTCTTGGACACATACAGTGGTCCTCGCATGTCTGATTGGATCCCTGCACACAACGCAATGGACGTGGCCCGAAACAACGATGTCGATACTTTAAAATGGCTTTTGGACGAATGGTACCCTGTCGTAAACCCAAACGAACTCAGCGCCATTTTACCAAAAGCCTTCAATCTAGCCATGAAAAAAGACGACGCTTCCATGGCCCAGGTCCTCGCGCCCAAAATGCAAGAAATCCAACGCAGCAATTCGAAAATCATGCTCTTCTTTTTGACAACCGACTTTTTATTGCCCCATCTCGATGCAGACCTCATTGTGCCGACCGACGTCTGGAAAGAATACTTGTCACAAGCGGTCTGGGACGACGAGAATCAACCATGGCCAATGTATACCATTCCTCACCTCGTTGTGCTTTTCAACATGATGTCGTGCTATCAAGCTGGATCGCCACAACGGAGCACGACCCTCAAGCAATGCCTCGAGGGAGCAACAATACTTGGTCGACTTGATGTGATGTCGTGGTTGGTGGAAACGATGGAAATGGACCCCTCGGATGTCCAAGATGTGTTTGCGTCGACGAAAATTGGAGAGCGAGGCTCCGATTTTCTCGCTGTGTATGACAAGACCGTAGCTGGATTCATGAACTCCCATAGCATCCGTGGTGAACGCAAGTACATGTTGGAAGTCTTGTCCGACTACATCCACGAGACTGACGACGTGAACTGGAACGCTCTGAGGACAAGTTCCAACAAATCGGTCTTTGAATGCGCTGTTATTCGTTTTTTTGATGCGATAGCCAAGAAAGAGGGCTGGGAGGCAGCAGTCGCGGGGCGGTGTTTCCAATTTATGCTCCAATTTGGCCACATACGCTTGGATACCCATCGAATGTTTTACAACGTTTGGCTCTCGATGATCCCAGACGACGACGTGGCACAAGCCAAAAAGCGAGCGTTTGAAAGCGAAATGCTCAACCAAGCCAAATCAAAACAGCAAAAAGCAATCATCAAGCTGTTGATGGACGAAGCAGCAGCGCAAGCTAGCAGTGCCGCCCACGAGGACGCACACGATATGCTTGACAATGATGAGATTTGACCGCAGTCCAGTTGACGATGGCCCACTTTGCCAACGAAACAAGTCGTAACTTTTGCACATGTATTTTGGTCGAACAAGCAATTGAATAAGATAGAAGTATACTTTCCTGCGCTTTCACAACGAAGTCTTGCGTCTTTGAGGTGCCCACATGATGTAGTTTGTATTCATTTCGAACATTGCCGGCCACATCGTCATTGGGTAGTAGTGTGTGATCTTGTGGTAACTATGCTGGGTCGTGAACCCTGTGAAAATTACTTGAGACCATCAGTCACGTTGTCTTGTGAAACGACAGTATCTGAATACAGTATTGGGGGTGAAAGATAGCCTGCTGGGTCGCTTTGAAGTAGTGGCCGACACCTTGAATATCGTTGTGCCGTCGTGGTTTGCTGCGTACAACACGAATCGATTGGGCCTTTTATTTGAGTGTTGGGAGAGGTACCAGGAACCTGGGCTACTTGCAAGGCGCAATTGATGGCAAATTGAAAAGTGAGGAATATTGATTCACACAGAGTGGTGTAAAGAGGCATGGAACTCAAGACCATCACGACATTTCAAATGGCTTTCAACGCCGACTGAAACGAATCGACCCAAAATTCAAACGGAATGGCAATGTCGTTGATCAAGTGTTGGTTGTTGTTGAACATGCAAAACCACACGGCCACATTGTCGCAGTCGGATCCTGGGTCGTTGAAAAAGTCCGTCAACGCATCGACCACATCCACAAACTTGTAGCTCCACGCATGGCTGACAAACCAAGTCGCGGGTTTCACATATTGAGCTCCATTGGGGGAATGTTCCAAAACGTGATCGACCAACGACAATCGATGCTCGGCCGTGAATGGCTTGACAAACTGGAGACAGACATCCTTTGTACTGCGGCCTTGGAAGGCCTCTCGTCCGCCATGCAGAGCCATAAAGTGTTTGAAGAAGCCCAGCGTCAAGCCTTGGACAGGAGGTTTGGGAGATGCCATTGACATGAGCTCGACATCAGTCATACTTCTCAGGAGTTTTTCTGCGAATGACGATTTCGGAGGGAAAACACACACTCAAAAGTACCACATGGTGCACATCTCAACGACAAGGGTGCACGGATTGCGGGGCGCCTCCTTGAATGCAGCACTTCTTGAATGTCGAAGTACACGCAGTTCAGTCCAAAAATTTCGCAAGCAATTGAAATTCTTTGCAATTTTTTTGGACTTAACGTCTACTTGGAAGTACCAAAGCCAATTTGGCATTTACAAATTACAAGTGTAATAATTACTACTGTAACTTTATTAGGGTATACGGAGACCTTCAATCATGCTTAAAACGACAAACGTTCTACACTCGAAACAATCCCGAATCTAACGTTATTTCTCGTTAGATCGTACACAAGACTCAAACGACCGAGGCATCGACCCCATCGCCATGACCGACACTGAAACCAGTCGCCGCCGCTATGGCTCCTTGCGCACGAGACCAAGTTGCAGATTCTACGGATTCGTTCGCCTCAGTAGTAGCGCCACGCCACCGCGCCAAACATCCAGCGCTTGGGCTCCATGCCACCAACCCAGCAAATGTTTATCGGTGTTTCAACGTTTGCTCCGTGCGGCCGTTTGCGCCGTTCCGTCGGTCGGTGGTGGCCGAACCGATCAACTTGGAATTTGCATTTTACAGACATCCATCGTTATTTGCACCACATCAAGGATATAAAATATTTGAGGTTTCAAGTTCGAAAATACATTCATATATAGAGAATTAACAGCACCAGTCGTCCAGTCATTCAACACAGCAAGTCACGAACCGATACGACGGGGTGAATACGAAGAGCGCCGAAGAGAACATCAAGCGTCGCATCGGGTAGGATACCTGTATGGCGCCAACAGTTACGAATTGTATCAGGTGCGACGTCGTCCCATGCTTCAGTCAGCCATCTCATGGCCGTGAGTACATCGACAGCGTACAAGTTCTTCGGCTTGGATGCCAGCGATGCATCTGCTGGAAGGTTATCCATGATCTTGATAACATTGTCCATTTAACGCCTTTTGTAGTGGCACTTGAACGATGCGTTGATACCAGCATCCATTGGTTGGAGCCAGGCAGTAGTGTTTGGTGGCAACAAAAGGACACGCACATGGGTAAGGTCGACACCAACGC
>VJMH01000976.1:0-28167 GCA_009835185.1 Aphanomyces stellatus
TGTTGACCCAAACTTTCTGTTTTCTCTTGTTGATTTCTTTTCAACCAGTGATACTCAATGGAATGAAGTGTGGGCCTTCGCGACAACCTCTGTCCAAGATTATGTTTTTGCCGAACAACAAGCAGATATGCTGGCAGCTGTCTCGAAGCAAAAAGATATGACGTTTGATGTCCTTGTGGACATGAAAGCTCCGGTATTTTTGCTCCCACAAGATGCGAATTCCGATATTACGACGATGCTAGTTATGGATTTTGGTCATTTCCATCTTATGAACGTGGAATCGACAACTGTCAATGTGTATTCGTGGCAAATCGATTTGACCGATATTGAAGTTATTCTCAATCAACCCTCAAGTGGTGGGGTATCTGTCGTTCCACGCTTCAGTGTCGGATTGCTGCTTGATACGATAAGACGAGCAGACGGGAAAACTCCGGTCGTTTGTGCGAATGCAAAGTTGCCTACATTGTCAGTAAACTTTTCTCAAGATACTATTTTGGGTTTGGGAAAAATGCATGCATCTCTTTTGGCGCAATGTAAATCATACTTGCAAGCACGTCCCACAGAATATGTTGACAATAATGAAGCTGAGTATATACAAATTCAACCAGCGGTTTTGGATTCTTGCAAAATTAAAGTTTTTTGGAACATTCAATCTGTTGCTGTAAACCTCGCTGATTCATTTCGCCTCAACTTGCTTGGTACGTCGTTTGAGTATGATGCGTGGACATCATACAGCGTTTTACAAGCGAACTTGAAAGAATTATCAATGGAAGACGAGTGCTATTCACCTCATTCCCCCTATTTTTATTTGGCGCAAACAACCGAGTCGGCTGATTTGATCCAAGTGAACATTTTGACGTCCACATTACCTAATCGTGAAGCTGACACAGTCATTATAGCAAAGTTTAACGTTCTTGATATTCAGTGGAACCCGTCATCCGTTATGCTATTGTATACGATGATATCTTCGTATGGTAGTGTCGACACATTGCCATCAGCTCCGATTTTGCAGCAAAGTACACTATTATCGACGTCTGATATTCCTTCGATGAAGTTTGAAGCATCATTAAAAAAACTCAGTATTTCGTTCAACAAGGATCATTTGGACCGGTGCTTGCTCACGTTATCAGTGGCCAATGCGTCGTTAATTTACATTTCCTATGGGGCATCGTATGAGATCAAGGGAGAATTAGGAGAGGTAATGGGATTAGATTTTAGTATTGCGAAACATGAAGTTTACTCTCCATTTTTTGGAATGGACAGCAATACTTCCGAACCAACCAAGTTTTTACGTTTTGCTTATGAAGTGAAGTCCTTACCAACACTGACACTTGTTATCAGTGCTATTCGCATAGTATACTTTCATCAACAAATTTTGGAATTGGTAGATTATCTATTTCAAGGTATTTTGGGCACTTTGGTGAACCAAACTTTGCTCAGTGCCACTCAAATGCTGTTGGAACCGGCGACACTTATTATGAACGTTTGCATTGAGAAGCCCAAAATTTGGATCCCAATGGATCCTTTAGACTCTCAACACTTTTTGCTTGAGTCATCATTTTTGAAGTTAACTCATTTTCCTGACACATCAGTAAATTATTTGGGACTTCGTTTTGAAACTACAAGGGAAAATGGCATACTTGCAGACTTGAAAAGGGTTGTATTAGAGAAAGCTTCCTTATTAAGCTCGAATGATAATGGAGGGTACGATACTTTATTGGCCGAGCCATTAAAGTTAGATATTTCTATTTTCGACATTCTGACGACAAAAATGCAATATGAAGGCAAAATTTTACCTCGTTTTTCGATCGACAGTGTTATGCCCCATATGCAATTGGAGATTACACGGAACCACTACCTCATGTTTTTTCGAATGTTGCGAGAAAATTTAGGAGGTCAGTCTTTAATACCTCCTTCGGATGCAGTATCATTGCCATCTTCTCAAAATCGACCAGTTGTGTTGTACGAATATGCAAATGATGATTTAGAAGCTGCAACAATGACAATATCCTTTCTCATGGAATCATTTACTTGCACGTTGGATATTGGTTTAATCTTAGAAACAAGAAATTTAACAGTATCGTTGAGCTTGTTGAATGATATCAGCCCTACACTTGATGTGAGCTTGTCTAATGTTTCCTTCTCCCACTTGATGAACACAGACACTCCAATGACAATGACGTATGAATGGAACGAAGGAGGCTCGTCGTTGAACATTGCAATGGCCAATTTACATGGGAAAATGGTTCCTCATCTTCTTTTGAAAGTAGCAACTTTTTTTGCCATGGAAGAGATGTCCGACCAAAGTGGTATAGCTGTTCAAGAAAAAGAGTCAACAAACTCTACATTTCAATTGAACGTTAAAGCCCCAAATGTGAAATTGAGCTTCCCACAAGACTTCAGTGATGTAAACGGCCAAGAATTTATTGTTGGTGCAAACTTCGAAGTAATTTATGAAACATTTCCGAACAGTACAGACAACCTCCAGCAAAGACTAACAGTAAATGCCAGTGACTGCGAAGCACTCTTAAAAAATGCAAATCGCCAAGGGTGTAGCGACACGTTAGTACAGCTTATTGAGCCAGCCACGATGAACATTGGTTATCAAGGGTTTGTCCCATTTCGAGGGCAGCATCAGGATAAGATTGAGTTGACTGTGAGCCCCATTGAAGTTTTCCTTTCCTATGAAGATTTTCAAGTGTTGTTAAGAGTTTTCACCTCTATGCAAAATGACATGCAAAATGGCCATCAACAATTGACTCTTTCAAAATCGGCATCGATGATCCATATTGACTCTACTTTCATTGAAGTGCAACGACATATTACCTGTGACATCAAGCGGATGCAATTAACACTCATCAATGACAGTGATGGATGTGACATGGGTTTGCTTCAGCTTGAGCTACCGACTTGTAGAATGTTTATCAATGCGACGTCTACAAATGATGTTACAACCGCAACTGGCGGTGGGGATATTTCGTTTGCTGCATCATATTATAATCCAGACAGTCGCATATGGCACCCATTGTGCCCAGAGTGGAAACTAAATGCTACTGTAATGACCAGTATTGCCCATACAGACAACCAAGAGCAATTAAATTCCATGCAATGGACAATATCTGCCGATTCTTTGAAGTTTACAGTTACTCATGGTTTACTTGAAGCGTTAGCATCTGCTGGAGGCTCATTAATGAAGAACAATGATGAATCTGTAAAGAATGCACCGTGCGTTATCAAGAACGAGACAGGTTTACCGATCGAGTATTGGTGGAGTGCGGAATCATCAAATACCATTCGAGTGGAAAATAATGACTCAGCCGACATTCATTATGTTCATGTGAAGGGCAAGGGGTCTGGAGTTACTCGTACGTACACATCAAACAATCGAGATCATGGAACTCTCTGTGTTCAACTCGTTGGAATGAATTTGAAGCCAGTTGAAGGTATTATCCACGTTAATTCAACATATCATTTATGCTCTGGACCTAGGAATCGTGGTAGAACAACTCGGTGTTCGCCCGTTCGCATTGATTGAATCGGGGGGAAATTTATCGAAGTTAAGGTATGCCGCGACTTTACAAATTGAGATGGTGATAAAGTACTATAGTGTAACTTGTGACACGCAACTTGTTGGTGGTCATATTGTATTAGCAATTTCATCGCATTTGAGAGTTCGAAGTCATCTATCAAACGAAATTCAACTGCTAATTTACGATCCAACGTGGAAATCACCTGTCGAGCTGGGATATCTGAAGTCATTGGAATCTATTTCAATTCCAGTTGCGCTTTCCTTGGGGTTCGTAATATTGCTCAGTATTTGTTTTATAGAATTTGTAGGTCCGAACTGCGAGTACGATTCAAAAGAGACAATTGGGGATACAGTAGCCCGATCCCAATCGATCCTTGCGGTACTTCAACAATTACTGTGACCAGCACAAATTCTTCACAACACGCCGTGTTTTGTATTTCTTTGGACAAGGGGCTTATTGAATTGTACGAGCCTTATGTTCTGGAGAATAAGCTTCCTGTATCATTGATGTTTCAAGCAAAGGATTCCCAGTCGTTGCCAAGAGGTGATGATATCATTGTTGGGTGCAAATCTGGAATTTGGTGGTGTCGAGGTAACCCCATGTTCGCCCTTAGTATTCCTGGATGCGAAAGTACCAATTGGCTACCATTACTGAGAAAACGAGAGTCAGATACATTTTCCCTTGTACTTAAACGCCTTGACAAGCAACCATTGACTGTACTTGTCTCCTTATCTGAAAATGCTGCGAAATCCGTGACTATCACTGTTCTTGCGGATATGTGGATTATTAATCGAACGGGCTTGGAATTGATATATGGAAATGATAACGACGACACCTATATCCCCCAAGCGCGTTCTGTAATTGGAAAGACGGATGTTACATTATATTCCACACCATCGTTACTTCGATTTAAAATGGCTGCCTCGTCGTGGTCGTCTCGATTTAAGGCAGACCCAAGACGCATGAATTGGCAAGATGAGTGTCTGACATTGACA
Organism: Aphanomyces stellatus; assembly: GCA_009835185.1. NCBI lineage: Eukaryota > Oomycota > Saprolegniomycetes > Saprolegniales > Verrucalvaceae > Aphanomyces > Aphanomyces stellatus. The sequence goes on from VJMH01000976.1 coordinate 4,526, forward strand.
AGTCAAGGACATTTGTATGAATTTGGTGTTTCTTCTGATTATGCCACGAGACACTTCGGAGTTTTGACTACGTTGGTGAGCGTAACGCCACGTTATGTGGTTGTGAATCATTCTCCATGGACGCTTATTCTTTTAGAAGATGACGGCTCACTCCACACCCTCGACGATTTACATCACATTGTGAACGCTGGCGAAGCCTACTCATTGTATTGGATTGAAGGAAAGAGGAGAAATCTTCGTGCCAGTGTTGTTGGGCTAAATGGAACTTCCAGTTGGTCTGAAACGTTCAGTATTGATGCACCTAATACAATTGATCTGATAATTCCTAATACCGTGTACTGCCCATTTTTGCAGGTAATTAAATATTAACAAGGCCGTGCCTGATGTAAACGCTTCAAATTTATTTTATAGGTCAGCGTCAAAACAGGTGGCTTGACGCAGGCAACTTTTGTTGTCGATATTGTCAGAATGGATAATCAGCCAGATTTTGAACAATCAAAATGGGACGTTATCAATTATGATATAAAGGTTCGTATTATTTGTTTTACAATTATTTGATAACTTGATTTGTTAATTTGGTGTCATTTGTATTTAGATGACAGGGTTAGAAATTACTCTAACTGATTCATCCAAATCGAATCCAGCGTTTGAACTATTTCGCGGAGTACAATCGGAAGATGTTGCACGCTTCAGTATTTCGAATATTCGATTTGACTCCTTTAAAGATCGCACATCAACTCAGGTGCACAAAAGTTTTTATTCTTTTGTTTAAGACAGTTGTAGTCTCATTTGCAAATCGGATCGATCCAATTGGAAGATTTAATGAAGGGATCAAAATACCCAGTGGTTGTGGCACCGTCGGCTCGTTCCGGCGACTTCGTTCAGTTCACATATGTTTCCAAGAGGCATCCAAAATATGCCTACATCGAAAAACTTACTTTGGCTATGAAGGATGTCCGTTTGCAAACGTCCATGAAATTCGTAGATCGAATCAATTCAGTGTTGTCCGAGGTGTCAACGCACTTCAAAGGAAAGGATGTCGACTTGCTTACGTACTTTACAGCATTTGACTCGATGGAGATATCAGCTATCACTGGAAGGAAAACGTTCTTTGAGCATTGCCAGATCCAACCTATCAATGTTGTGGTTTCTTTTGTCCGAGAAAAGGACGATCGCATCGACCCGTCAGCAGGTTTTTGGCTTTCCAATTTGAAGTTCCGCATCAAAGATGCATCATTGGTTTTGGATGCCTACAAAATGAACAATGCATTTGCCACGCAAGAATCCGTCCTGCAAGCTGTGGCTGCATTTTACGTGAGCTCGATGAAAGGCCAAGCGCTCAATTTGATTGAATCGATTCAGGTGACATCTTTGGTCACTGGGGTTGTGAAAGACAGTGTATCTTCTATTGTGTCTACGCTTATTGGTAAATCTGATGCTTCTCTGGCATCGGCGTCTTTTCGATACGAATCGTTGTCCAATCAAGGTATTATCAGTAAGCATTCCGAGGCCATGAAGAGATGTACGTCGCCTGGGGACTTCCCAAACATTTTGAATCATTTGGTTTATGATTGGGATGGCAATCATACCGGATTGGAGGCTAGGGCTTGCATTGCTTTGGGTATCATGAACAATTCGAGGCAATCCGTGGTGCTTCAGGTGTACTTGAAAGACGGCGCCGAAATTCGCATGGTTCCGACTGGACGCAACTATTTGGATGCCTCTCGTAGCAGCTGGTCAAGCGAACGTGCCTTGATTGTGTTTGCATGGGGCTACACTCCAACGTTGTTGACGACTGGGGACATTTGCATTCAAGTCCAGTCGAACGCATTCAATTTGTACATTTCGAAAAACTCAACGCGTCTACAGCCCAACCCTGGCTATTCAGCCACATTTACCGTCCAAGAGAAGCAAAGCTGGTGGTCCAAGTACATGATAATCGTTGGAGACGATTTGCAGACCCAAGAGGTGTCGGAGGATTCGAGTGACACGTATGAAGTTCTATTCACGTCTGACGCCCTGGGCATCGTCGCCAAGCAAGAGGATTATCAAACTGTAGTCGTGCGAGAATGTTGCTATTTTTCAAACGGCCAGCCCGGGCCGGCCCTGGCGACAGGTCGGATTAGCGAAGGCGATGCCATTTTGTCTGTGAATGGCATCCCTGTCAAGTCCACGCAGGCCTTCAAGGAGATCATTGTAAATACGTCGCGCCCCATTGTGGTGCGCTTCCGCAAGGCGACGTTCGATTTGTTTGGTGAAGCACCAGAGCCCAAAAAAGACAAGGAGTATAGTTTATTTGGCTAAGTTGCCAGCTTAATGATTTTTTCCTGCGTTTTGTTGTTTTGCACGGGGGGGTGACGACGACGAGGAGGATCGTAGTTTCAAGGCTAACGCAAATTCTTTGAAGCTCAAGCCGTCGGCTTCCACGGTGTCGTGCATCCACTCGACTAAGTCGGTCTGCTCGGTCGAGGACACGTCAAAGTTGATTTGATGCAGCCCATCCAGGAGTTCTTCCAACGTAATGCGCTTGTTGTTGTTCATGTCCATGGCGGCAAAGACGTCCCATGCGCGGAGGTCGTTGGAGTGGATGTATTGGTCGAGTCGGGTGAAGAAGCTCGGTGGCGTCGGCATCAAGCTGGAGGGGGAAAACGACCCCGCTGTGTTGAGCGGTGTTGACAGGTTCCGAGACGCACTCCTGTCCACGAGGTTCCTGCCTTCGACCGGAACAACAGAGGCTGGTGGACGGTAGAGCATGGGTGTGGTCTTGTCGTCCAGCTCATCCTGAAGAGAATTGGCGTGAGTAGTTACGACGGGTGCAAGCATACCAGGATGGATTTCGACGAGGAATGCGCGCAGCAGCATGATGATACCGCTTGCCCCATGGTGGGACGTGTTGCGTTTGCCTCTTCGAGTGAGACGTAACGTAAGTTGCATGTAACCGTCACTTGAAAGATCCGACGCGACGAGACGCGCCATCACCGCATGGTCCTCTTGTCGAAGATTACGTTGCCAGGTAGCGACAAACATGGGAAGAAAACACCCGTGGTTCAGCTCTCTGCATCTCAATGTATCAAGTGGTTGAACCCAAGGCGCCAGGCCCTGGGAATGTCGTTGTATGCCGAAGGTAGTGCAAGCGCGTCTGCCCTGCCGCCTGTGGAGCAATTGCGAAGTGAAATCATTGACGCCATTCAAAACGGCACATACAACAAGTACGGCCACTTCTCCATGTGTTCCTGACATGACAAAAGTGCAAACCTCAAAATTCACGACGACGCTGCGGAGCCTCGAGCGAGAGATTCGTCAACGTCGCCGCTGAACACGGCGATGACGATGCGAAAGTTGATGGCTACAAACAGCATTTCCTTGACAGACATTTGGACGGCGTCGTATCATGGACGCCAGCGCGAGGTAGAGAAAACCCCTTCGCATGCAAAAACGACACTCGGGCAGGTCGAGTACTACGTGACCTCGTCCATCGATGCCAACGTGGTCGAATTTGGATACCCAAATCAAACACCACTGCATTATGCTGCTGCTGGCGGGGCTATGGCCACGGTAGGTCGTTACGCCTCTCTTTTAAATATTGAATTGTGCACAGGCTCAATATTTACTAGCCCATGGCGCGAATCCCATCGCCGTGGATGTGAATCGCAACAGTACGTGACTCGCATGCGCATCGTCATGGTGGACATGCATAGCCCCTATCCACATGGCTGCCCGATGGGGGCGCGTGTCCATCCTGAGTCTCTTCCTCGCGATGGACGCTGCAGACATGTGGCGCATGCAAAACAAGATGGGCGAAACACCGGCCGACATTGCCAAGCGCCACGACCAAATCAACGTGTTAGACTTGCTCAAGTAACTAGGTCAACGGCGTGTACTTGGCGTACTTGTCGGCACCGTGCTTGGGCGTGTTGAGGAGCGTGATGTATTTCCACATGACTGTGAGCAGCGCAATCGAAAGCACGGCGACGACGACGACCTTGAAGCCCCATGACGCAGCTGGCACGGGAAGCAAGAGGCTCGTCGCATACTTGGCCAGCGTTGGGCTAACGCAGACTTGGCGGATGGCGTGGCCCGCGGCCTGGCGAGATGAGGTTGAGGAAGCGAGGCGGGAGTACCTTTTTGAAGTCGGTAAAGTTGCAGCGCACGGCCGACGAGCCGTCGGCCAAGAGCACGTCGTGGGAGCAGTGGGGGATGGAAACGGGGACGCGATCAGGTGGCTACAAATGTTAATCGCAACACGAGAACGAGAGGGAAGGCGCACATTGTCTAGAGTCAGCGTCGCGGCCGTGCGGATTTGAAGGGGCGAGGCCGCGACAAAGTACGCTTGGACGTAAAAGTCGCTTTCCAACGTGCTAGGATCCGAAGTTCAGTTTTGACGACCAAAAAGGGGGCGCCAGACCTCGTGTTTTTATAGCCGTGGAGTTCAAAGACGAGCATGCTGCCGGGGTTGGGCTGGTTCGAGAGCCAATTGGGTGTCACCCACTCCAAGCTAGTACATCATAAATGGTGTTGGGATTCTGGTCACCACGAAGATAATGCACCGGAGGAGGTTCTTGAGGAAGAGCAAGTTGATGTCGTGGCCAGCGTAAAAGAGGAAGCGATTCGAAAGCGTCTGGAGAAGCTGGGGACCGTCGCCTGAGGCCAAGGACACGGGCGTCTGTTGGATGGTTTGCTGCATGCTGGCCACGATGTGCACGAGCAACGTCGAGCCAAAGTTTTCCGCGTTGAATTGGTTGGTCACAAGGTCCATGTGCGCCTAGTAACAAAAGAAGGTCATGTGAGATCGACCACACGAGTCAACCTTGTGGATCGCCCCCAGCTGGACCACGTCGTCGAGGTTCAAAGAGCCGGGGAGCGACATGTTGTTGAGGCTTTGGAGGAGAAACCACTCGGAGAGAAACTGCGATTCAGACAGCGAATCGTGCCACGGGTCATAAAACGCGCCATTCTACTCCATCGTGATATCATCAATAATCAACCGACGAGAAGAAGAGTTTGGCTTTACCCATTGAGACGGCACATCAAATAAATCGCAGCCAGACGTGTCCGTGTCGTTTTGACCACACACGACTGGCTCACAACAGTCGAGCAGGTCATTCAGAGCTTGGACTTGGGGCTTGTAGAGCCGCGCGACGTTGGATGCGTCGTCGCCACCGACAATGCCGCTGTAGACTGTAGTCCGCAGAAGAGGAATGAAGATGGGAAATGAAAAATCTACCAGCCTCGGATGCCGTTGGACATGTGGCCGTCGGGTCTTGACCTTGTTCAAAGAGCAATCGTGTGCCGTTCGTGACGGGCGTCAAGGCGGCGCACGAGGGAAGGAACCCGCGGAGGAATTCCTGCGCCGTCACCTACATGCATATTAGAGAGGGAGAGGAACGAGTGGCTCAGGGTGTACGTAGTCGCGCTCGTTCCTGTCGGCGTAGGCCATCGCGTCCGAACATTTCGACTCCGCAATCGAGGGATATAAATGTTTGGAAAAGTACTACACGAGACGACGGTGACCACACGACCCAACGACGGCGCACCTCTCCCATTCGCTGGATCACCAGCGCGCCATGCTTGGTGATCTTGGGCGAAACCAGCTCGGTCGCATCGTCCGACGTGCCCCACTCGGTGCCCGTCACAGGGAACGGGTACTTGTTTTTGGAGTACCGCTGCAACGCGGCTTCGGTTGGCGCCAATCCGTCCGGACCGTACGGACCGCGCACGCCATGACGCGAGAGGATGAACACTTGGCGAAGTGTGTCGTTAGCAGCCGTGACGGCGAGCATCAAGCAGCATCCGAGGAAGAAGCAAGGTTTCATGATGGATTGATTGCTCCCAGCGACTGATGCCTTTCCCACTCAAAAGTCACCTTTCTATTATCCGGATATCCGAATAACGAGCGTTCTCCATTTGTTGGAAAATCGAAATCGAGATCATGACGTCGTTGGGAGCGGCGGCGCGCACCGGCAACTTGGAGGTGCGCATGCACAAGGCGCAAACGGGACGCTGACTTGCGCGTAGGAAGTCCAAAAGTTGATTGCAAGCGGATGCAACCCCAATTCCGTTGACGAAGACGAGCGCACCGCATTGCATTGGGCGGCATCGTCGGGTCACATGGACGTTGTGGAGTTCTTGACCGACATGACTCAAATCGACCATAAAGATGACTCGGGGTGGACGGCGTTAATGAGCGCCGTCTCCGCGGGACATGTGGATGTCGCGAGCTACCTGCTGAGCAAGTATGTGCCATCCTCATCATGTATATTGTCTTCCTCAATTGCTTTCAGAGGTGCGAACGCCAACTTGGCAAACGAAAATGGGCAAATCGCATTGCATTACCACAAAGGTACCTGCCTCGTGGATGTGTATTCACAGCTTGATGTTCAACATCTCAAGGTCGCCAAGAAATGACGGAGCTTCTCTTGGATTCGACGAGCGACATCAACAAAGCCGTCCGTCATCATCCCTATTATGTGTCTGATGGCGCGTAGGATCGATGTGGTGCGACGCCACTGACAAAAGCCCTCGGTGGCCGCCCCGCGCCAGGTACATCTTTCGTGTCTTTGGGAAATGTGTGTCTTCAATTTTGCTGGGTAGAAATAATTGTGATGCTCCTGGACCATGGCGCCAAGCTGAACATGAAGGACATCAATGGTACGACCAGCCGCTTCTTGATTCATGGTGTCCTAGGAAACACTCCGTTGCATATTGCGCTCCTCGAAGGCCACGAAGGGATCGCCGCGCTCCTCGTTGAGCACGGCGCCGACCCACGCGCCGTGAACAAGGACAAGCAATCGTGCTTGGACATTGCGCCGCGGTCGTTCCAACAGCGCGTGACGGCCAAGCCGTATTAAATCGATGTAAAATATCAATTACGCATTTGTTTACGCCGTTCGCTTGAAGTGGTTTTCGTCGATCGTCGAGTAAATGTGTCCTTCGTTGGTCAAGTAGTTGAGCGCATCCCGAAGTTGCGCGTCCGAGAGGCGGCCTTGCAACTGCTGCTTGATTTGGTCGACTGAGAGGCCCATGTCCAAGGAACTCGCGCCTAAGATGTCGAGGATGGCTTGCTGGGCTGGGTCCGAGAAGCCAGAGTCCGACGCGCCATAGTTGTTGTAGTTGGTCGCTTGGGCGCCAAATGCCTTGGAGGATTGCCCGCCGCCAAACGCGTTGAAACCACCGCCAAAACCAGACGATTGGTCGCCCATGTTGAAATCTTGTTTCGGGGCATTGGCGCCACCTTGGGGACCCTACACGACATGTCAGCCAAGTTGACGGTAGGAACGTACGTTGACGTTGCGGAGGTGTGTGTAGATGCATTCGAGAAAATGGTGCGTGACTTGGTTGAAGTTCTCGACGGGAATCACCGTGAAGCTCGACAAGCTGGTCTTGCCCCCAAAGGAGCGAAGGGTCCCAACGGTTGAGACGTAGACACCATCAACGAGGGATTCGACCAACTGCTGCTGATACGGGTCGTCTTCCCCCTGTAAAAAATATCGCGCCGGGAAGGTGCCCGTCCCATCGTTGAGGACAAACGAAATGGTGGTCGAATTGTGCGCTACTTCCGTGAGCAACCCCACGAGATGGATGTTGCTCAGTTCTTTGCCGTCGACTTGGGGGTTGTCGTCGCCTCGCTCGATCGCCGCCACCAATTGACGCACCGTGAGTGGGGTCAACGTCTGGTTGTCGCGGGAGTTGCTGCCGGCACCTTGCTTCTGGGGTGTGCTTTGGGACTCCATATAGCCACCGCCACCTTCCATGTATCCGCCATCGTTGCTTTCCCACTGCATGCTGTTGTGTTTGCGACAAGTTGGTTTTTGTGTTGGAGGCACTTTCCCGGCAAAACTGTGGCGAGAAATCACGGTGTTTTATTGGATAAAATGAACTTCGCGGGGTAATTTTAATCCAATCAAAACACTACATAATCCAGCCGTTCGTCATTGGCATTCCCATGCAGATCCAATGCGACGAAAGAGCGCCTCTTTCGGGACGACGTCGATATCCATCATGAAAATGAATGGATTATCTTGCGTTGCACAGAAATTGGTAGGACTTCCTCGAATCTGACACTCAATACTCATGACGCTCAACTTCGACGATTGTTTTATCCTCCTTGACACAGAACCCCCCCCGCACGACACATCGGTCATTTGTACGATGCTACAATTTGCAAGAATAACATGCGAGGCAGTGTTGTGACCTCAGGAACGACAGAACTAGATAACTACGTTTACTTTATTCAGAATTTTGTTCCTAAACGATTTGCACGGCAGCGGTACCTAGGCAGTACAGAAATGGCCAAAGCACTCAAGCCTCAAAGCCATCGCCTGCTCAACGAACTTACTGCGACCGATTCAATCCCCCAGCAATGCACTTAAAAGCACTTTCGGTGCACGATCGAGGGACCACTTTCATCGTATTCGGCCTTGGAGATCCACATTTGTTGGAAAGTGGACAAGGACGAAAGGATGGAACCACCGATCCAGACGGAATACTTGCGCTCAGGGGGAGCGACGACCTTGATCTTCATGGTGGAAGGAGCCAAGGCAGTCAATTCCTTGGTCATACGTTCCGAGATACCGGGGTACATGGTGGTACCGCCCGACAACACAATGTTGCAGTACAAGTCCTTGCGGATATCGACGTCGCACTTCATGATGGTGGAGAAAGTGCAGTCGTGGATGCCCGAAGCTTCCTTACCAATCAACGAAGGTTGGAACAACACTTCGGGGGTACGGAAGCGTTCGTTGCCGATGACAATGACGTTACCATCGGGCAATTCGTAGCTCTTTTCGAGGCCCGAAGATTCCGCGGCGGTCTTCATTTCTTGGTCGAAGTCGAGAGCGACGTAGGTCAACTTTTCCTTGATGTCGCGCACGATTTCGCGTTCGGCGGTGGTGGTGAAGGAGTAACCACGTTCGGTCAAGATCTTCATCATATAGTCGGTCAAATCGCGACCAGCCAAGTCCAAGCGGACAATGGCGTGGGGGAGAGCGTAACCTTCGTAGATGGGCACGGTGTGGGAGACACCATCGCCGGAGTCCAACACGCAGCCGGTGGTACGGCCGGAAGCGTACAAGGACAACACGGCTTGGATGTTCACGTACATAGCGGGCACGTTGAAGGTTTCGAACATGATTTGGGTCATGCGTTCACGGTTGGCCTTGGGGTTCAAGGGGGCTTCAGTCAACAACACTGGATGCTCTTCGGGGGCCACACGCAATTCGTTGTAGAAAGTGTGATGCCAGATCTTTTCCATATCATCCCAGTTGGTCACAATGCCGTGTTCAATGGGGTACTTCAAGGTCAAGACACCACGCTTGGATTGGGCTTCATCACCGACATAGGCATCCTTTTGGTCCATGCCGACCATGATACCGGGGTGCTTCGGGCGACCGACAATGGAAGGGAAGACGGCGCGGGGGGCATCGTCACCGGCGAAACCGGCCTTGCACATTCCGGAACCGTTGTCTACGACAAGAGCTTGGACATCATCGTCAGCCATGGTGAATTCGCTTTGGGGTTTGACTGCAAATCGAAAAGTGCCTGACGTGGTCGACAACCCCAAGTTGGGGGCCTTTCGCCCCAGCTTCCTTGCGAGCGTTGGTCACTATATTTTAGAAAATCCCTGGTTTTAAGGGCACTATAGTCCCAACTCACGTACAAAATGTCTCAATACTTGGGAGTTATCCCTCTTGAAAACGACTTGAATGGCAGGGCTTGCTCACACGTCAACTCCAGTTTGATTGCATTGTAACGACATCGCAGCCCCTCGTTAGTCACCTCGATTTAAGGACCTTATGCGCCAAGACTCTTGCATTTCCATATTTTTCCCCCGCCAATAAATACAAATTCTATTTGCATCTGGTAATTTGTATGTCGATGTTACAAATTTCTTGGCCTATCCATTTCCTATAATATAACAGCAGAGATTCGGGGGTGAAAGGTCACTATTGGCCATGTAGTTTGAGAAGAGGGGCTAGGTCAACATTCTGGCGCATGGTGATTTGCGTTTTCTATTTCTTTTCTACCAATCCGAAGGCTGCATTTCGATGGTCGCAGATCAGTCCAACACTCTTCAACAAATCCCCCGTGTGTGTGCCGTCGGGTCTCTTTACAGACGAGTCGACCCCTCCTCCTCCCGCGATCTTGCCTGCAGCGCTTGGTCGCTCCTGCTTTGCGGGACATGGATGTCTCGCTCCCCTTTCGCTCGGTGACCTTCATGCGCGTGGCGACCGAACGGCGACTTTCTACGCCACCCTCATAGCACAGACTCCTTCCCTCGTCCATCCGTTCGAGTGCTTTAACATCCTCACATTCGACAGTATCTACTACCCGTTGCCTTGCGCTCATCACGTCATGCAAGCATCAAGCATCCATTTCCCCCACTTCCTTGTACATCGTACCGCCGACGCTGAGCTGACCAATGACCCGCGCCCACGCGATGACACACGTGTCGCGTTAGAACATTACGAAACTTCAATGTGCCGGATAAATCTCTGGAGAAACGCCATGGAGGTTCAAAATAGCCACTTATTCTGTTGTTGATCATGCAAACTATTTGTCAAAGGTCCTGTTATTTTTATGACGCAGTATTCAATATATATATATGCTTTTTAAATTTGGCATTAAATCAACCTACAAATCTATTATACCGCAACAGATATTCCATGAACTGATATTGGGTAATTTACAGAAATATTGCGCGTAAATTGAATATAAAATTGACATACCGGATTATATCCGGAATATTTCCATATAATTACCTCATTCAAGCAGCTTTGCAAACACAAGGAAGGCTCGATCGCTTCAGCGGCAGGCCCAGTGACGAAGACGAAAGGGCGATGGACTACACCGAGCACTTGCGGCGGTCGCCAGTATTCCGCAATTCGTTCGACCCGTCCAAAGCCCACGACTCTACCTCCAGGTCACCATCCGAAAGTCCCATTGAGTTACACCTCCGCCCCGCGCGGCATGAGTTGCAGCATTTCAGTTTGGACTTGCCACATGTCCAAGGAACGCCTGGTCCGTCCCCCTTTGACCGATTCGATCCTGTGGACAAGGCCACACCTGATGAAATACCAGTCTTGTGCGAGAAGCAGGTGACGATCATCGTCTTGCTGGCCCGCGTCTGCACCGTGTACGACGCGACTCCCAAGACGTTTGTGTCTAACGTACTACGTCTGCATCGGCTTGGAATCATCGACTCGATTGCTTTCTTGTCGGACTTGGGTCTCCTCCCGAATTCGCCACTCACATCGCCCAGCAATGCAGATTATCTCGAGCAGTGGGAAACCGACGTGAAGAACCTACACACCTTTCCCCAGTCCCTCAACATGTCGCGGTATGCACGGGACTTTGAAGAAATCTCATTGCTCGGACAAGGGGGATTTGGTCAAGTGTTCAAGGCGCGGCACAAACTGGTACTCTTATCACAAACCCTATCCTACTTATCGGAATATCGGACAGGACGGTATTTGTTATGCAATCAAGCAAGTGCAATTCCTCAACAAGGGGTATCAGTCCCCATTAGTCCAGAACGTCTTGCGTGAAGTACACTGTTTGGCTCGCTGTGATCACCCCAATGTGAATCGCTACTTTGGGGCGTGGCTAGAGCCGACATGGATTCCAATGGGCTCGAATTTGACGGGTGTGCCTATGGCCGCGGCGGCAATGCCGCGTCGCCAGAGCTCCGTCTCTCTTTCATCCATCGAAATGAAACAAGAAAATCGACAACTGATTGAAGACATTCGTCGCTTTGTCGACATCAAGAGCGAAGGCAGCGACGTCGACGTGGCGGAATTCAGTTCGTTTTCCATCTCCCACCAGTCGTTTGTGAGTTCCAACGCAGACGACGACAACTCGGTGTTTGAATTCGCCAACGAAAGCACAACGTCCATGCAGAGCAGGTACTGCATTCGTCGCGGCTTGCTCTGAACGCCTTCGTCGTAGCTTCAGCGACCTCCCCGTGTATCAGCCTGGCGAACACAGCCATGCATCCACGACCATGCGTTCACTGCATGTCGAATCCAGTTCAAGACACCATGTCGACGGACAACACACGTCGTTTCAACAAAACACCGAGACACAATTGGATATCGTCCGAAAACTGCCGAATCGCATGTTTCCAAACACGACCAGCGCGATGGAATGGGACATCCAGAAGACGCACCTCAATCGCCACTGGGGCATCCCCGAGAAAAAGCGCGCGCTCCCGCGGCTAGGATTGGAAGGCGAGACAGAAAGTGTCGACGGCCCTGGCGCCGTTTCGGCTCCATTCACATACCAAGTGACGCTGTACATTCAAATGTTTTTGTGTGAACAGTCGACTCTGCACGTGCGTCATAAAAAAGTGTTTGTGAGTAATGACGTGGCATGTAGGATTGGATTGACGACCGAAATCGAAATGGCGATGGCGCGATCGACTTCGAGAAAAATCTGGCCTTGTTTCGCCAACTCGTTGAAGGCTTGCATCATGTCCACCAAAACGGAATTATTCATCGGTACAAGTGTCTTGCAGTATCAATATTGACGGGGTGGTAGGGATCTCAAGCCCAGCAACGTATTCATGACACACGATGGCTGTTTGAAAATTGGAGACTTTGGGTTGTCCAAATTGTTGGCCGAAGTGATGAAACAAGATTCGGTCTTCGGGCACGAGTCGACATCTCACAGTGATGACCACACGCAAGGCGTCGGTACAATGTCGTACGCGAGCCCCGAGCAAGTGTCGAGCCAACAATACGACGTCAAAGCCGACTCGTACAGGTGGGGCACTGGTATTCCGTTTTGTTGCTGATATCTGTGTAGTCTAGGAATTATTCTGTTGGAGCTCTTTGCCCCCTTTCAAACTCGCATGGAACGCGCCATGGCCTTAAAAGGTGCATCCGATTGTTTCGCCTATGCAATGCTCATGTGTCCAATAGATATTCGGATGGACCCTTGCATCTTGCCATGTGGTGTGACCGAAAAGTACCCCGAAATCGCCCATTTAATTAAATATTTGGTTGCGCCAACGTCCCTTCGCTGGACAATGGAACAAACGAGAGAGTATCTGCTCAGAACATTCCCGCAAGTGCAACTGGAGAAGGCCGAGGAAGTGCTTGAGTTGCGTCAAAAACTCAAGGAAAAGGAGCATCGCCTGGAAGAACAAGTACGACGACGACCCATCTGAAACATCACGTTCATACATCAATTAGGACGCCATGATTGAAGATCTCCGTCGCCAACTAGCACAACTCTCGAAGGAATAATATGACACATAGAAATATTTATGACCGTGCGGATCCATTTCTTGGAACCTTGTCCATCACAGGAAATTCTACGTCACAATGATTCTTCATAGCGAAACATAAAACCTCGCATGGGACTATCTTTCCTTATAGCTAGGACAGCTCAAACTAACCGTGCTCGGCAGCTCTGATTTTGCGAAACAAACTCCAAAACGAATTGTCTGGTCCACAATAGTGAGCAACTCAATCACCCCATTTTTGCAATTGAATTGATTGCCTGAGTTCAACGAAATAGGATCGTTTGATTGGATATACTGAAATGTAACGCCCGGGGGTTACGTATCCACATGCAACACACTTCCAACGCATCAAGTCGTCAAACTCGGCCACGCCGTCGACCCCATAATGGTATGGCGCGTTCTCTTGCTCTTCTTCACCGCGGCGGGAGTCGTCAGTCAATCTCCCGCCACTTGCGCGTCATCCGCCCGCGCGGCGCAGTGTCCTCCCTCCATCAAAGATGAAACAACCCCTTGGTCACCTGCTGCGCCCAGTGGCCTCGTCCGCTACGCCTCCATCGTCGGCAACGCCACGTGGCCCTGGCTCAACCGCACCCGCGACCTCACTGACAACTGGTACAAAATCTCCCTCCACAACGTCCTCCTCGCCGCCTGCCTCCATCGTCCATCCGATCTTGCGCGCTGCGTTCCATCCACTAGTTACCTCGCTGACGTCGACGCGACCGGCGCGTGCGTCCGCGCCTTCGACGTCGACAACTGCCACGACCAAGGTCTCTGCGAGCGCATCGCCAGCTGCAAATGGGCGGCCGTGGAACCCAATGCAACGACAGCGCGCCGCGTCCGCTTCTCTCCCGACCAAGCGCAGGCCGCTCTCGATTGGATCGCGGCCGGCTACCCGCGGTCCCTTGCACCGTTTATGCTCCTGGGCCTGGTCTTTGCTGGTCTCGTTTGGCTCTGCGCCGCAGTCTTCGCCACATTGCGTTTTACCTGCGATCGCTGCTACGGCAAGCAGCCGCGGCCGCGCGGGTATTCGCGGGCCCAACGGTGGCAGCCCATCGCCGCCATGGTCGTCTCCACCGCCGCCTTGCTGTTCCTCATGGTCCTTGTCTTGTTGCTCACACCGACGTTTCTCTTGGGCGTCCAGCACACCGTCGCGACGCTCAATGCCACGACCACGTCGCTGCTCCAAATCCAAGCCAACATGGGCGACACTTTTGTCGCCTTCCGCCGCAACATGCAGCTCAACTTGTCCTCGGCCTTCGCGCCACCATCGACATCTCTCCGCGACTCGTACGCCATCGTCGCGTCCGCAGCCACGGCTTTTCAGACCAAATATACCCAAGCGGGCGCGTTTCCGTTCTATGCGTGCGGCGGTGCCAATCCGCGCCCACTCGCGTCCAGCCTTCCGTGCATGGCCTGCCCCGATGCCGTCTGCGGCCAAGTGTCATCGGCCGTCCAAAGCATCCTGACCCCCGCAGCCACCGCGCTGGATCAAGTCCTGGGTCTGCCTGGGCGGCTGCAGGCGGCGGCGGCAGTGGACCCGACCGACTTGGCCTCCACTGCCGCCTTCATGCAAGAGCTCTATGCCGCGGGCCAAGCCTTGCTCACGTACAACCTCCTGGCCGATGGACTACTTCACTTTCGGACGTGGGGTCTCGTCGGCGTCATCGGCGTCTTCTTGCTCGCCATGGCCGCGTCCATCTCTGGCTTTGTTGGTGTCTTCCACGGTCTTCGCTCCCACACCAGTGTCTACATCAACTTGCTGCACCTCAGCTGGGTCCTCGGGCTCTCGTTTGCATCGCTTGCCTTCGCTGCGTCTGCCGCGCTCCTCACAGCCTCTGTCGTCGGGCACGACCTCTGCCTCTACATGCAGCTCGTCCAAGACGAGCCCGAGCTGTATGTCCCCGACCGCATCGCCGTCTTTGTGCGCGGGTGTTTTCAAGCAACGCAAACACCGCTCGCGAGCGTTGGGCTCGACAACGCCACCGCCGCCGCCTGTGCGCTCCAGGTCGTGCTGCAAACCGCCGACGCCACTGTGAACGCCAGTCTAGGTCAAACCGCCGCTGCCGTCGCTGGCTACGCGAGCCAACTGGCGGTCAACGCGGCCCAGTTGTGGGCCGACCCGACCTTTGGGCCATTTTTGGTCACCCAAGCTACCGCTTCCACTGGCCAACCGTGGAATACCTCGACGCTCGACGCTCCGTGGATAGGCTATGGTCTGTCCAACCAAACCACATGCGCGACGATGGCAGCCCCGCTCTGCTTTATGAGCACGCAGTGCAAGGGCAATCGAACAAAATGCTACCAGGCCTTTGAAACGGCCTTTGCGTACTACACGGCAACAAAAGAAATGGCGACGCTGGCGGCGACCATGCAGGCAGATTTCAGCGGCAATCGTGGCGTACAGACCCTCTTGACGTCGCTGCAAGATTCAATCACCATCCAAGCCGGACAAAACACCGACGCAGTTCGTCAAGGCATCGTCGGGGACATTATCGATCAAGCACAGACCCTGCAATGCACACCAAGCCTCAACTGTCAGTTCCTCACGCAGGGCGTAGCCAAGCTTGAAGCCTATTTCTGTCGCGATACGCTCCACTTCACAGTTTTGGCGTCGGCTGCGCTGGTTTTGGCCGGCGGGTTCTATCTCTCTTTGGCACTCGCAGCCATTTTGCTCCAGAAACGACTGCGCGGGGTTGTCAAATCAAAGGTCGGCCTCCATCGACAAAATGCCGCACGGATCGTCGGGTTTGGCTCTGGTCCACCGGCGTTGCACACAAACTGAATGGAAATTTCATTCACTCCGGAGTAGCTAACTGAAGACAACTACTAGAAGTGAAGTACTTCGAAAGTCCTCGTTGTCAGGGAAACCAAACACATTCCCGCGGAGGGAGCCTCGAGGAACTGACATGTACTTAAAACGAAGACCATCTCCACCCATCGACGCAAAACGACATAATATACTGCTCCACGTGGTATACCACGTGGAGCAGTATATAGTGGGAAGAAGTGGGAAGACACGCATCCGTCGAGAGATCGATCACTACTTCCTCTTCGCACGGAACGGCCAATCAAAATGCAGATCAAAATCACGGAAATCAAAATTGCAATCGCGTAAGGCATCGTCTTTGGATAGCTGATTGGCGATGGTAAATTCTTCTTCGGGGTTTTGTCCATTAGCCTCTGCTTCAACATCTCTCACGTGACGTGCCCTGCCTGCGACGCTGTGGTCCCCACGATTCACACAACGTTTGTCTCTCGCTTTGTTCAATCCTTTATTGTGCTCAACACCGACCAATAGGCTTTGCCGTGATTCGGGCCGGCGATATACTGAGGCTCGCCGCTTCGGCTAACCAAAGCCAACTCAATGTGCTCACGTACTAAATCGGCAGTAACTACACCGGCTGCGGCATGAGCGCCACGACGGGCACGGCGTTATACATCCACAAACCCTGTCGCGTTTCCAGTTTGTAACCCGACCCGCTTCGATACTTGGTGCGATGTGCATGTCGAAGCGCTATCCCATGCTCTTTGGCAAGAGTTGTGGCCGAAAACCAAGCCGTGAGAGGCGATCCACGCGCATTTCTCCAGGATTAAAGTTGTAAAGTAATAAATGTGTTGCCTACTTGCACAAGAAATGCAACCTCTCGCTTGGAACGACAAGAAGCCAGTGGTTTGCCACTGGAGCTTGCAGTTGATTCTGACAAGCAGAGTTGTTTATGTGTCGTGGAGGCAACACGTCATGTCTTTTGCATCGTTCTTGACCTTTATTACGAGCATATAGTGGATTTCAGTTAATTCCAGCTGCCAACACGAAGTTTTTGCTTTGTTCCTAGCCCTTTTTTACGAGCTAATTAATAGTGGCTCGCTCATGACTTGCCCATGACCTCAAAAGCACGCAACTTTTGGATCCGCCACGTGCATACCTCCAAACATAATGAGTTATTAACTCTGACAGGTTTAGCAAGTCCTCTTCCTTCCTTCCCCATTGCAAAATCTGACGATGGCGCGAAAGAAGCCGGAAGCGCCTCCAAAGAAGACAAGAGCATCGAAACGTGCTGCCGAAGATGACGAAGCTGAAGAAGTAAAAAACAAGCCCGCCCCTTCTAAGGCCACAGGTTGGGGCTTTCTCAAAGCACCGAGTGGGGTGCAACTCAAGAAACAAAAGAAAGCAGGGAAGCCCACGGACAGCGACGACGTGGAGTTTCCCCCGTTGTCGGAGGCGGACTTGGCGCTATTCAACGACGAGATTCCCACCAAGACCACTGATGATGGGCTGCGTATTATTGCCTGGTACAACCACAAGATGGCATGTTGGTCTTCATCCAATCCTTTGCGACAGGAACGTAAACGGCATTCGGGCGGTTCTGAAGAAGGACAACTACTTTCGTGCCTATATTGCGCGCGAAGACCCAGATATCTTGTGCTTGAGCGAGATTAAGATTGACGATACCGCCCTCGCATCGGTACCCACTCCATTGTGCTTGCATTCCTCCATTCTCGTCATGGAATTCTCCAGGTCAAGCGAATCCTCCCTCAATATGCGTTCCAGCATTGGAAATGCGCCGACCAAAAAGGTTGCCGAGGCTACTTGCTCGGTGATTCACGTTGTTATTGATCTAGGTTATTCAGGGACGGCTGTGTTTAGCAAAGTCAAGCCTCTGAGTGTGCAGACTAGTCTTGTAGTGGACGGCGAAGAGGAGAATGAAGGCCGCTACATCGCGCTGGAATTCAATCGCTTTTGGCTTGTCCATACCTATGTACGGAATGTCTCCAATGTTTATTGGTTTGATCGGGATAAGTAGGTGCCCAACGCCGGTCAAAAACTTGAACGGTAAGCATTTCGTGTGGTTGGAAGTGAATTCAATATCCCATAGACTATCCTATCGAACTGAACAATGGGATACGACATTGCAGGCAACGTTGAAAGAACTTGAAAAGACGAAACCCGTGATTTGGTGCGGAGATTTGAATGTCGCCCACGAAGAAATTGACATCCACGACCCCAAGGGAAACGTACGAACAATATTTATCACCTCTCGACGGAAACATTCAATTTCGTAGAGAAACAAAAGCGCGGGGTTTACAGACGCGGAACGAGAGAGTTTTGGCTCGCTTTTGAAAATGGGTTTTGTCGACACGTTCCGCAAGTTGCATCCTGAGGAGCAGTCGTACACGTATTTCTCGTATCGATTTGGCGCGCGTGGGAAAAACAAAGGTCGGCCATTTATGTTGCAAGGGTAGTCTTTGTCATGCATATGGATAGGGTGGCGATTGGATTACTTTGTTGTCTCAGAGTCACTCATGCCAAACGTTGTACGTTGGAATCTATGTCATTACGCGTTCTAAACCAAATGTGTAGGAAGAGTCGTACATTCGATCCACGATTACAGGCAGCGATCATTTGCCCATCGGGGTTTCGATCAAGGATATTTGTGACTAAGAAAGGTCGACCTCAAAAAAGGACATTTTCCTTTCTTACGGGAAAGATCGATTTATCGGTGTCCAAAAGGCGTTTAATGGATCTTTGATTTGTTGACGAACTTAATATTGCACACAAGGACATTGAGGCACGCGCAAGGGAGCAGTCTTGGCAATGGACATCAGCATGGGGAGGGTCGCGATGGAGTTGGTGAGGGTCGGGGCCGAGGCGAACGGGGAGGCGCAACGGCGAGCAGTCGGTGTTTTGGGCGACTCGCACACCTCCCATTCAAACGTCGGTCGGCTATGTGTGAAGGGATCTGTGCCACCGAGAGAGGCAAACCACGAGGTATCGGCCATACCCACTTGCAAGCCATTGAGCCGGTCGTGATGGTGTCACTGTACTCTGGATGCAATCGCGATCCGTGAAGCCTACGCGCATGTTGTGGCGCGCGGTATGTGCCTTTGCCTGAGTACGAGTAGAGCCACCACGTCGCACACGCTGTCCCCAAGTAGCGAAGTGCGTAGTGCAACAAACAGCAACTCCTTGGAAATGCCCGCATTTGTAGAAGGGTCACCCGTCGTGGCGCAGCCGGCGTTGTTATGGCCGATTTGCAAGTGGGTGCGTTGAGTTGACTTATGGTCATTCTCATCATGACAATCACCAGTTTGAGACTGGGATTAGTTTTGAGAAAATCACGGTATTGTACTGATGAGAGAGAGGTCGAGAGCGTGGTGACGATTGCACCTTCTCTCACGAATTTTCACTGTATGGGTATGAGTTTTTTACACGTTCGTCTCGAGGATTTCACTCGTGCAGAACTAATACTTCAAAATATATCATGCTACCTCTCTATTAACAATAAGTACTATAAATCGATTATCACACCTCGTCTGGGAGCGGCACGGCGTAAGCGCCTACCTGCCGCTTTCCCGACGAGATAAAAATAATCAATCCCTTTTTGATTGATAGAAACTGAACGGAAACAAGAAAAAAAGTATTTCAAATGATAACTATCAAATCTCATGCTGCGATATATGTAATAAACTCAAGTGTTATGGCTAACTTTAGTAGTCGGAAAGCCAAAATATAATGAAATACTTGTATCGTTGACTTGATCGTCGTGTGTAAAACACTTCTTGCCTTAGCATTCTACCCGCACAGTCGGTACACATCCTATGGCCCAGTTTTCGTGAACTTGACAATCTTCACTTGATCTGGTGATTGGTCTTTCCAAAGTTCGCTGTGCGCCAGCCAAGTAAATCTCCTGTCACATTCGACACTTTGAAGTCGTCTGTGTCGCTTGGAATAGCCATGAAGATCTCAAACCTCTCGATATCGGGCACACCCAAGGCTCCATGAATTATAGTACCTGACTTTCTGAAATGCTCAAGCTCCAGGGTGTGACTTTTCGCCGCAGTTACCTGAACATAGCGCAAAACCACGCCGACGTCACAATACCGAAGGCAGAGAAGATCGAAGCTGGGCTGATTCCACTTGTCCGGTAGCAACCACAAATCTTTTTTCGTCCGTAGTTCCTCTATAGCCACCTTCACCGATTTTAATTTTCAATGCATCTCCTTTAGCGTTCATGATTTGTTGTATAAAATCCATCTCCACGACCCAACCAGTAAATGAACCGTTTTGCAAACCATCAGCAAGACCATAAGCTAAACGAACAGCTTCAGCTCAACCTCTAAATAATACCTCTCTGGCGATGTAGTGACTCGAAAAATTTCGATACTTGACCGAATCACGACGATGGTCAACAAATAAATGATTCACAGCATCAACATGCCCAGAACCACCAGATTTCTTTAGAAATTTCACAATATCTCCCACTTCGTTAAGGTGGTTGTCGACTTCCTGGATATCTTCCGCCTCAGTGAACTGAAACATCCAACGAGCAGAGCAACCAGCGTAAAAATAAAAATCACTGCGTCTTGATTTCTGGTGGTTCTGGGCATGTTGATGCTGTGAATCATTTATTTGTTGACCATCGTCGTGATATATTTCTTTAGAAATTTCACAATATCTCCCACTTCGTTAAGGTGGTTGTCGACTTCCTGGATAACTTCCGCCTCAGTGAACTGAAACATCCAACGAGCAGAGCAACCAGCGTAAAAATAAAAATCACTGCGTCTTGATTTCTGGTGGTTCTGGGCATGTTGATGCTGTGAATCATTTATTTGTTGACCATCGTCGTGATATATTTCTTTAGAAATTTCACAATATCTCCCACTTCGTTAAGGTGGTTGTCGACTTCCTGGATAACTTCCGCCTCAGTGAACTGAAACATCCAACGAGCAGAGCAACCAGCGTAAAAATAAAAATCACTGCGTCTTGATTTTTCGAATCATCCGATGCATGAAGTTCAAGATAAGGTCGGATGCTGTTGAAGAAATCGTCATTTCTTGCTGTCATCAAGGTACCAAGGTAGAGCTGCGAAATGGGAAATATTTAGATGCTTATCGTCCTGAACATTGATTTTGATTGCCATAAAAAAAACGCTGGGGGGGAGGAGCGAGGCTTTCCCAATTATCTGCTCGTATACTCACGGCTACGCATTAAAGTTAAAAGATAATCGTTCAACCTGTTTATAAGCTAATGCGTAGTATTATATATTTTATATTTTATACTAACCCGGAAAAGTGTGTGTTATAGTTTAGTAGAGTCAACACTAGTAAACTATAACACTTACTTTTTATAGTTTACTTTCCATCAACTGAAATATTCCTCCCATAATATTTGTCCCAACACTAGTTCACATTATTTACTGAATTATCCATAAATACACTATTTTCGGATTTTCTTAATTCTTAATTTCCATTTAAAGATATGGAAATATATATATATATAACTAAAATAATTAACATAAAAAATGTCTGAAATAGAAAAATTAAAAAACGATTATCTAAATAAGGTCAATCTATCTGACTCAACTAGAGGAGCTAGAAATATTATAATTTTTACTGAAAAGGATGAATATGATGTTTTATCAATAATTCATTCGACATCTAAAACAGGAAGCAGAATAATTAAGGAAAAAAGAATAACAACTACCAAAAATATCAATATAATTCAATTAAAATTAGATTCAGTTATAAAAGAACCTAATTTAACAAAACTCTTTCCTCATGTAATTATTCACAAAGGTTTCAAACAATCTGAAAACATTATAGATTCCAATAATGATGATAGAACAACTCAATATTATTAAAAAAATATGTAATGATGATAAAATAACTTGAAGACTTTTTTAATTTACCAAAGAAATCATTTCTCTAAAAATATCAGAAAATTACTTTATTAAATAAAACAATAGATGCAGTCAATCATTTCCATGAAGTTCTAAAGAATCAAGACATAAAAGATAGTTTTAATGGAATTGTTTGGGGAAGTAAAAATAATAAATTTCAAGTTACAGTTTTAAATATTTTAAAAGCAAAACCGCATCAACGAAATATATCTAGTTCAAGATATACATGGAAATAATGGAATATCATATTTATGTAGTTATATCAACATACTATACGATGTGTTATTAGTATACGGTAAACCTGATAATGTGTATTGTCAACTATCACAGGTGTGAAGAAGGCAATGATTCTCATGCATTACTATTAGATATTCCGCGTGATAGTGAAAATTATTTACAATATAATACAATTGAGAAATTGAAAAATGGTTTAGTACATTCTAGCAAATATGAATCAGTAAAAGTTAATATTAAACCACCTCATGTGTTCCTATTTACTAATTTCAATGTAAGAACTGATCTATGGACCACCGATAGAATAAAACATATTAATGTTCAATCTGGTAAAATTACTAATTTTAATGGGTTTGAAGAAGATATTAATGGTAATGTAATTAAAGACGAAATAGTTTCTGATAGAACAATGGAAATTCTTTTTTCTAAATCTTATGTTATTTCTACCTCTTCTTAACTCTTTCTTATAATTAAAACTAACTAATTCACATTTCATAATAAAATCTTTACAAAAATCATTATTAAATGGTTCTATTTTCGTTTTTATTCGTTCATCTGATTCTCCAATGAAAGCTGAAGCAACTAATATATCGTTAAAACGTGCATTACAATTACCCCACTGAGTAGAATTCCAATTTGAACCATCTGATGATATACTAAATTTTTCTGCTGGATTAGCAGGTTCAGTTGAAGCACACCAAGATGACACATAGAAAGGATATACATTTCCGCCTAATTGTGTAGATGCTCCTAAACCTATATTAACTTGTCCATTACTATAAATACTCATATGATTTGTATTATTTGAATAAAGATTAAAATTATGATTTGAATATGTAAACCACCATCTGTATTACCATTTGCTATAGTATTTATTTCAACACCACTGCCTGAGATTTGACTATGACCAGAACCCCCATTTGTCATATTAATACGACCAGCAGATGCTGAAATATACTTGTCACAGTTAAAGAACTTGATGATATAGTGGTACCAGATGTCGTAAATGATGCTATATTATTCGCCACTGTATTAGGACTCCCCCTGTCGTATTTACGTACTAGTACATTTTAATTAATAGTTGCAGTATTTCTATCAAGTACAGATGATTTACCATATCCAATTTTAAAATTAAAATCGCTTGTATCAGTTGTTAATCTCATAGTCTGCAACGGATGGATATCCTGCAGAATTAGCCGGTTGTGTATATCCTGCAGGTAGAGATGTACTACTCTGGTCCAGGATGATTGCTACACTGTTTATACTTGATCTAAGTATACCGCTCGTGTTCAAATATCTTGGGCTTTGTATTGGAACGTGATACTTTATAAATGAGGCAATAATATTATTCTTCATTAATATTATTTCAGCTATACTTGATTTTACTATGTATATGAGAACCTTATACCTTTGACATAACATAAAATATGTAAATATAGAGGTAAATCCACCATTTTCGTGGGGTAGACCTCATGAGGCGGCCGCTT
>VJMH01000984.1:2926-16796 GCA_009835185.1 Aphanomyces stellatus
AACATGACGATTCCCACCGAAAAGAAGCTGCTGTCCAAGGTGAAAATGCCCCACACGCTGTTGGAAGTGCCCTCGGATGACGAAGATTGGCCCGACGATCCCCCGCTTGTGACCCAAGCAATCAGCTACATTCGTGACTTTGCTCCGTTTATCGACAACTTGAATGCGACGTGGAAGCAAGGCGAAGACAAGGAAGCGTACGTCATGGCTCGAGTGGGCAAAATGTGGCCCAAGGTGCACGTGGTCTGGGACGATCGGTACTCGGACTTTGCGTTGACGCGGTTTGTTTTCAAGGGCATTGGCTCGCACTTGGTTGAAAAGCTCCCCACGGCCCAATACGATGGCTCGTACTACGGCGTCTTTCTCAACTTTATGGACAAGCTGGACGTCCGACCTGGGTTTGCCAAATACGGCGCCGACGCCTACTTTGACAAATATGGTCGCGTGGTCAGGATCGTCCGCCAAAAAGTCACCTGTTGCCCTGGGGACGAAGGCTGGGAATACGTCAAGATGGCTTTCCGAGGCTCCCTCGTGACGAAAATCACCGCCGTTGAACACTTGCTGGGTTTGCGTGGCATTGTCGGCAACTACGTGGCCACAGCCTCTCGCGAGCAGTTGCCTCCTGACCGTCCATTGCGCCACCTCCTCAAGCCCTTTACCTTTCGTGCCGTCGAAGTTGTATTGGCTGCCACGCGATCTCTCTTTTCGACCAAGGGGTCTTTGCACTGAGCGTACGCGTTGAGTGAAACGGGCATGACCGATGTGTGGACGAATGGACTCAAGCAGTTTCAGTTTGAAACGTTTCCTGAAACGTCTCCCCCACACGGTCAGCATGCCATTCCACAACGATTGCTTGGACTTTTGGGACACGACACGGTCGTTTGTGAGCAACTACGTGGATTTGTACTACGAATGCGACGAGGCCGTGACGCACGACGCGTCATTGGTCCAGTTTTGGGTCTACTTGGACGCTAAGTTCCCTAACCGATTGCCACCACTGAAGTTGGACAACTTGAAGGACGCGATCGCCCAGTCGATTGTGTGGATGACAGCCATGCACAACCACTTTGGCAGGATTGCCAAATACATGAGCGACTCGGCATTTGCCCCCTTGGCGTGGGTGGAAGGAGA
The DNA here is from genome assembly GCA_009835185.1 of Aphanomyces stellatus. Taxonomy (NCBI): domain Eukaryota; phylum Oomycota; class Saprolegniomycetes; order Saprolegniales; family Verrucalvaceae; genus Aphanomyces; species Aphanomyces stellatus. The sequence goes on from VJMH01000984.1 coordinate 4,058, forward strand.
ACTGGCGGCTCGACCTGGCAATGCCATCCGAGTGGCCATCATCATGGCGGCAACGGGCTTCTCCCAGCCATCCATTTTGGATGACTTCTCCCACGTGATGTTGGACAACACCGCCAAAGCCGTTTGTCATACATTCACGGACGACCTCAAGGTACTCGCTCGCAAAATCAAGCGCCGGAACCGCGACCGCGCGCAAGCTTTGCAACACCTCTTTGATGGAAATTTCCGTCGGTGTCTAATTTTCAGAGTAAATTATAACATTGAAAAACGTCGCATTCATTCCATGACCTTGACAACGCAGTCACGACCATAGATGATTGGACATTCCTACTACTGCCGCCAACGCAGCAGCTACTAGCGATACTCAGCGGCTACAAGTCTCTGGCGGAGATTCTCGATGATAATCAAACTACTTGCAAACACACCGTTTGACGATTTAATAGAGTCAACGTCACAAGTATTTGAGCCGTCACGCGCGGTCTGGCCACAGTTTCAATACAGGCCAATGGCATCTCGGTTTGAGCCAGAGTCCATCAATGCCAAATAAATTAAAGCAATGTCAAATGAAAACACGACGTGCCCAGAACTGCCAAGTCAACACCAAGACGAATAAAGTCAAATTCAAATTCAAATGAATTAAAGAAAATACTTGTGGTGTAGACTTTATTAAATCGTCAAAAGGTGTAGTAATTATGAGACCACAGGAACGACCCCAACATACAACAAAAAGCGTGGACATTTTCCTATCCTCCCATTCGACAGATCATTTCCTTCCTGTGATTTGATTGGTTAGGCGATTGGAAAATCGATTCGGCAAGTCGATTCGATTGGGAGTGAGTCTCCAATTTCGAATCGAATTGACAATATGACCAATTAAAATAGAAGGCCACCAGAACGGCGATCGTTACATTTGGACACTACAAGATTTGTTACTTCCTCTGTCCCACATTACTGTTAACAGAGGGAAATCTCACTTTTTCCACAATAGTGATAACAAACAATAATCATTGGCTAACATGCAAAAACATTGATTTTATTGGTCGTTAATCCCTAGGCCACCAAATGAACTCGCCAACAGAAGACTTGTGCGTCGCGTGGATGCCTTGTTCAGATGTGGTAAGGCAAAGTGGTTGCCACCATCATGTTCGAGGACTAGACCAGCAACAGCTTGCAGAGTGAGAAAGACATACTCAAGCTTGTCAAAGCTCAGAGCCTCAAACGCAGCCAGTGTCGTGCGAATGACATCGTCGACCGTGCGACTCATCGACTTGTACTGTAGGGATTGAATCGAGGCGAAGAAGCCGAGGTCCAAGACGTTCAGGTCTGGACTGTTCGGAGGTTGAGGACGAACGACAAACTTCCAGCCATCAGTCGAAACGGCCTCGAGATCACGGTCAGTGATAGACCCATGCGGAGTTGCATTGTCGTGTTGTAGGACCACACGCTTACAAGCACTTGGGAACGAAGCCTTGATCGACGGTACGACCTTGTTGAGAATGAAGTCTCGGTACACGACACCATCGACGTTCACCAGGGTTGTGACCATAGTCCCAGCAGGACGATTGCGAGAGTTGCGGACTGCGGGAGCGAGGCGCACGAAGGGCCACATCCCCAGCTTGCCATCGAAGACCGCACCACGAGCGACATCGTAGCGGGGACGGGCCACAGCAGCGAGGAACATGACCTTTGGGATGAATCGTTTGCTCTTCCAAGAGCGAGGTCGTGGCGTCTCCCCAGGCACAAGGTACGTCTTGCGTCTGTCCTTGTCGGCATTGAACCATTTCTCGTCGAGGTGAACAACGTCCCACATCGGATCGATTTCCGGGCATTCGACGCGTTGTGCTCTGTTGGCGTCAGACAACAGCGGCTTGATGCGGGACGACCGGCGTTGGAACGTCCCCTTCTTGAGATGTCGGCTAAGGGTGCCCATGGAAAGCCCGGTCGCGGCAGACATGTCCCGCATCGTTGATCGCTTGTCTTCTGGCACGGCGCGAACAAGTTGTTGGACTTGTTCGGCAGTGTACTGTGGTCTCGGGCCCACTTTGCCCATCTTCTTCGACGTCGTGCTGCCTTCGACACAGAACTTGCGCCAGACGTACGCAACGGTTTGGCGGGTGATGTCAAAGTGCTCAGCGGTTTTGCTGAAGGCACCTCTCTGTGGCTGGCCGTTACGCAGGTAGGGTTGGATGCGATGGACGATAGCAACCTTCGTGGCACTTGTTAGCTCTCGACGGCGATTTTCCATGGCGGCAAATTCAAGTTTGATCTGTTCTGTGTATGTGGTGTGTTTTTATTCGGGTGGTGGAAAATCAAAGTCGATTTAGAGCGCGAAGTTTGAGTTTTGGAGCCTTGCAGCCAATGAACGGTACCTCTAGTTTTTTATTGCCTTCAAAATAGAATGTCTTGCATAGACGTAAGTTTAAGAATGCATTTTTGGGGTCGGTGACAAGGTCTGTGTAAACAGTAATGTGGGACAGAGGAAGTACCTGTTACTATTTGCACAAGAACACTTTGGTGAGGAGTTCCTGTTCATGCAAGATGGAACGTCTATTCACTCGTGTAAGGCTACGACTCAATTTTTGAGAGAGCAAAAGGTGGGTATTTATGAACACTCTGCCCTCTCGCCCGATCTCAACCCCATTAAAAACCTAAGGGGCATTCTAGCCCGCGCTGTTTATGACAATGGTCGCCAATTTATGAACAACAAGATCTCAAAGCCGCCATACTGGATGAGTGGTGTAAAATAGGTCCTGTCACGATCGCAAAGGTAGTTGCGTCAGTCAATGCCAAGTTGCATTCTGAGTGTATCCAAGTCGACTGGTGCGATTACAAAGTATTGAGCTCAATTTTCATGCATAAATATATGTTCATTTGCATTTTTGAGTCACTGTTGGTTACAACAGTGACTCAAATCTTGACACCACCCAAAACTTGAAGGTGTCATGGTTAATGTTGCATTTGTTCACTCGAATGGTGTAAACTCTTATCCATTCGGATCATGCATGTGAAGTGACTAGTGGCCTTGCTTGTAAAGGTCAAACTGGTGACTTCCCCATGTTTTGTGCTTGTAAGACGGTGAGTCTGTATGGGCAGCAAATCAATGGAGGGTCCTAAAACACTCGAACCGTGAGAGAGTCGTTCTTTTTCGGCTGGTGTTCAAACTTTTGACACCCCCCAAAGACCGAAATGCCATGCTCCGGGCCGCCATGGTCACTCAAGCGGCACGGGATTTCGCGCAAATATCTTATCCAATCATATCTTGCAAAATACTAGTAGGTGATAGGCGTGTTCGAACGGTTTGATAGGACAAAATGATGTCGCGGAAACGGTGATGTGCTAACCTTTTGGCGCGCACTGTTTGTTGGTATGCGCAGGCTTGAGAGTGGCCAAAATTCACTATGGTATGTTCGTCACGAATTTTCTCATGAGATGTTCGATGATGCTAGAAATAGTACATGTTGGTGTTGAATTAGTTTATTAATTGTAACGGTTTAGATACGAAGAACAACTTTCTCAGCCTGAAAATATCGGGGGCTCTGAGAATACCCTTCGAAAAGGTTCTCCTTTTCGAATGAGTGATTCTTAAAGGTACGATGCAGAAAAGTATTCAAAGCATCAAGTATTTTGGGTTGCATGATCTGTGAACTAACTGCAGCATCCATTCGACCAAACCTGCGGAAGTACTCTTGAATGTGTCACAATTCCTTTCGCCTTCGTCCAAAGAACGAATCAGTTCCTACAAGTTCCCTCCGCAGGAATGTGTTGTAAATCGATGGAGGTATTAAAATACCTCCATGATTACCAACAAATTTAAGCGTTGGCCAAATATAAAATCAACGAAGCCAATGAATTGACCAAGGTGGTCGAGCGCTCTTTTGCTGGTCTTTAAGCAGCTTGGGCCATCATTTGGTCTAAAGTTACCAAAGTCCAAGAGGATGGCTCGTGATACACTGTCTTACTGAACTATTTGAATGTACTTGACGTCTGCACTGCGACACCGACGTGATATTGTTGGCAACGTTGTCAAGCTTATGCACGTGTCAGAACTCCATGTATTGGACTGGATTTCTGGATTATAAGTGAACGACTGTTTGTCATATTTGCGACGACAGACAGCGATATATCGATTGTGGCCATTTAACTCAATGAATCGACGTTAATTCTTCTGGTGGAGATTGGCATTGACCAACCCGACATTGTGTTGGGTACCACCTACGTTGCCCAAGGTCGTTCATTCAAAATGATTGACTTGATTGACAACACCCCTCATACTGGGTTCAACACTCCTCTATTGCTAAAACGCGTCGTTTTCATATTCACACCGGGCTCTCTTGTGCTCGTCTTCAAGATCCTGTTGGACTTTTGCAGCAGCCTTGGCATGTCCCTTTGCTAGCTCTTCTACGTCACTCGCTTGACGCTCCAGCTTTCGTTTCTCCGCGGGGGCCGCTGCGAGCGACAAGTACTCGTGCCGTCCGTTCGCAGCGTGTTGCTCCATGAAGATCAACATCTGGCAGTGTTTTCGCGTGACAAGCATGCCAATGCCCGAGTGGGTTTGCGCGAGCCGCTTTTCGCGGTGTTCGACTTCGCGCGTGGCCTCAGCCGGATCCATTTGCATGATCGCGTTCAATGAGTTGAGATCGTCGAGAAAGTACGTCTTGGATACTTCGACGTAGAGCGACGACGTCAAGTTGATCAATTTCGCCCGTCCGTGCGCCTGGACACACGACCGAAGGATCGACTCCTTGTACGCGTTTGACATGTCACACCACTCTGCCAGCATCGCCCCGTCTTCAATGCTCTTGGTTGTGTTGTGGACATCGGTGCCGGCTTGAGCCATGATGACCGAGATGCCTTCGAAGAAGAGCGTCATTTTCGACCATTCTTGGCACAAGTTGGTCAGCTGGCTGATGACCAGTCGAAGCAACTTGATGGCGTCGTCGATCGTCGCACCCGCCCCTCGAACAGACGCGAGGGACTGCATAAGATAGTTCTGCCGGTTCTTCGTGTCGGCAATGCGCTGTTGAATGAGCTCTTTGTCTTCCTTGGCCCGTTCCAGGATGCGTGACGTAATTTCAAGTCGCTTGAGCCGGTCTTTGGCCAAATTTCGGAGCTTCTTGTCTTCCCGCGCGGCCGCGTCGAGTTCCTTCCAAATGCTTTCCTTTGCCCGAACCATGGTCTTGAATTGGGCATGGTGTCCGATTGCAGCTTGCAGATCCTTGGCCAGTTTGGTCTTCTGGGCCGACTGGTTCATCTCTGTGCGAGCAAAGTAGTGCATTAAAGCCGTTGGGTACTACCCAATCGTTACGATGAAGGCAAACGTTGCATACCTCGTTCATGTCGAGAAAAATGTGAATTTTTCGGAACGCACCGAGCACGGACGCTACGCGGTTGGCCAGCTCCGGTAGCGCGGGAGATTCGAAATTACACGCCAACAATTGCCCGTACGTATCGTCCAGGTCGTACATCTCAGCCAATGGGAAAGTCGCGAGGGGGTCCACATAGTTGGTTGGGGCCGCTTCAGACACGGGAGCCGTTGATGCGGGAGGAAGGCCGATGACAGTGCGGCAAAATATGCCACCAACTTCGGCTGCGTGGCGAAGCGCGCCGGCAATCTTTTCTGACGTTGATGTGTTGTTCAATTGTTGCATCTCGCGCTGTAGTTGCTTGCGCTCGGCTAAATTCTCTTGGATTTCAGCGTCTTGTTCACGCAGGTTTCTCTCCGCGAGCGCCAGCGAATCTATCATCTTTTTCGTTTGCAACTCTTTGAGCCTCAACTCGGCTTCCCCACCGCCCCGCTTTTCGACGCAGCACCCGAGCAGCTCATCCAAGAGGCCCCTCGTTGCTTGGAACTTGAGCTCGACGTCCTTGGACCACTCGACGCACTTGGCGGCCTCAAGGCGCACGAATTCAGCTTCGCGCGGCATCACTTGTTCCATTTCACGTGGGGTGTACAACGTCAGCGCTTCGTACATGGTGCGAATGTGGGTGGGAATCCCACCGGATGCGAGCGCAACGGCACCCATTTTCACTTGCGCGGTCGCCATCGCGTCGTACGAGGCATTGCTCACTTGACGCAAACACGCGCGAAGGCTCTTGGGTTGCTCCAAATACTTGAAGCCATTTGTAGGCCTGCATGCTTGCAGCGACACGTCGTCCGTGTTGACTGAGAGCGCCATGCAATGGGCGATCAACACCACGCAGGATGGAGCAGCCATCATCGGCGACTGCCAGTCCAAATTGTTGGCCAGTTGGACGCACGTGCTTTGCGCTTCGTCGTTGAAAGTTGTGAGTTGGTTCACCATAGGCGTTGCTTGGGCCAATGTAGGTCCGCGGGGCAATGAATAATGACACATTTTCAAGTTTTCTCGACGACGCTTCAAAGCACCTCAAAAAGTTTAGGACGAGCAGACGAGAGAGTAACCCGACAGGCGCCTTCTGTCGTGCGTGCAAAGCAATCGAGTTCGGTCGACCAGACTGACGTATGTTTGGACGAACTTTGAAAATAATTCATGGAATCTTCTCAGGCTGGATGAAGAATGACCATCCAGGGTCCCATTCATCTTGTGTTGAGCAATACAAATATTCCATTGGAAGCGACGGGAGCATCACAACACGTCAGTGTCGCATGCAAGATGAGCATTCAAGTTGATGTCCTCGAGTGAATTGCTCTCACATGTTGTAACAAGAACTGGTGAAGCACTTCGAAAACCAGCACAAATGTATAAACTGATGTCACGACTCGCCTCCTTGTCGAAACATATATTGTCTGTTCGTTCCACCGTGCGAAATACAGTGTATTAGGACGAACATTGCAGGAATCTTGAACTTCGTCCGACCAGAAGGCGAACGCTCGAAGTGCTCAACGTCTAGTACTCCGGAGTACTAGTAATAAATAAATCGTACTACAACCAAGTACAAGCAATTATTTACAAATTAATGGTGCCTGAAAATTCAACTTGAGAACGCCTGTGGCGAAATGAAGTTAACACGACCTCTGTAAATCCTAGTATTTTGAATCTGTGTGTTTTTACTGTCGAATGCCCTGTTAAATAAATTCGATTTTCAATTGGCAATGCCCATCCGTCTGACATCCTTTGATTTATCAAACCAATATTTGAAGTAGTCGAATGCATCCAACCAACAGTCCAACGTAAGCAATGATTTTGCGCTTCAAAGTACGAGTATACTAGTACTTCGAAGTATATCAATCGGAAGCATGAATTAAAATATTGTGTACATGAAATACATTTAATACTTGTATCCTAAACAACAGCCTATAGTTCACCCATGGGCAAAAGTTGAACAAAAATGCGCACCGCTGGCGACTGTACGCTCAATCATTTCGCGAAATCCCCCACACGTTTGTGCATCTGACCCCACCCAATAATCGACCCACTCAACGACGCCTAACCATGTCTTTTTGTTTTAGGCGAATAATACGTTAAATACGTTTAAGTACCTTTAGAGGGTGGAGGAAGGAGTCAGAGATTTACGCCTAATTTCGTCGAAACCCTCATCTCGTCAACCCACCACCCCAACATCCCTCCATACCCCAGGCTTCTTTAGATGACGCGGGAAGTCAGAAGAACACATACCTTCAATTTTACTTCAATTTTAAAACCTGTTTGATTTACGATCAAAAATAAACCTAACGCAGGGTGTACGGTGTACTTTTTAGGGTTAGGCGTCGTTACCTTGGAGGCTTTGATTACAAATATCTGCTTCATATTTTAAATTGAAGTAGATATTTGTAATCTTAAAAGACCTATATTGATCTAAAATCAAATAAAAACCTATTGTCGGTCGAACTTTGGAGTCATTGTCCGTCCATCTGACACAGCTTTGTGTTCACAAAACGGAGCTCATTCACCTTTTTTACCAAATCGAAATGGCTCGTAGCACTGGCCATCCTCATGGATTGTCGTTCGTCAAGCGAAACAACTTGTCTGCGCGGTGCGATGCGTGCCTCGATCGGATATGCACTTCGTGGCGCTGCGACGTTTGCGACTACGACGAGTGTGCGAAATGCTTTGGCCGCAGCAAGTCCAGACCAAAGGTACAAAGTGTACGATTCTCGTTCGACCTCATCGCAATGCAAAGGTCACCGAAGCGTACGTCGTTACATCCAAGCCGCGTCGTCCGCACTGTGGACACACAAATCTCCGGCTTGTTCTAAGCACCTCCTACAACTCGTGTTCAAAGTGCTCGGTTGGATTTTCAGCTTTTGCATGGCGCCATGCGTGCAACGTTTGCGACCATGCGCTATGCTTCACATGCGCACTCGGTCACAATCACTCGAATATGGTACCCCCACGGCACGACCCCTATCACAACAAACATAGGATCCGTGCGTCCTGGTCGTCCTTGAAACACTTGAAGGAATATCAACAGCCAATTACTATGACTCGACGATGCTACGACAAGTCTTAGGCGTGCTGCGGGCAAACCAGCAAGAAATTGAAACCATGTCCAAGGTTGTGGCAAGTATCCAGACCGCGAACAACACTGAACTTATGTCTCTGGACATGAAGAAGAAAGACATGGAGGACAAGCGTCGAACCTTTCGCAATCGCAATGCCCAACTGAGCCGTGAAAGCGCAAACTTTGCTGACCAACTCGAAGCGGTGAACAGCTCGATGGTGAATGCAAAATCTCAACTACAACAACAGCGTGCCGAGCTAAGTCAGCAGCAACTGGAAACCAACGACATGCGAAAGGAACACCACCTCTGGGTGGCGGCCACCGTCGTGGCGGCCATCGTATTTTTTCCCGCTGCTTTCGCCACAGGGGTACTGAGATTATTCATTGAATGTCAGGAAACCAACAATAAACTTGCAGGCTATAGCCAGGGACACGCATGACGATCTCAAAGGTTCGGAAGATTGCCAAGACTATTTGGAGGGTGAATGCCGTCGCCTTGTCGCACTACAAGAGGCATTGACAATGAAGCGCAGTGACTTGAAGGACAAATTGAAGGAAATGACCAAAAAGTCCGTCGCCACAGAAGCTGCCCTGGGTGAAATTGATCGTCGAATGGTGGTCTTGCGCCAACAAACCAGCATGCTGGACCAGTTCAGCCAAACCTTGAACAAAATGAAAGTTGACATTGGGGAGACCCTAAACACTATCCAGGTACGCCATTGCACCGCAAATGACATTAAACCAATGTGTAGTACGTGGTGCGAAGTGTTGGATATGGATCTGGGGTCGCCCGGGCACTGGAATCGTCTGCGCAGCAAGCCAGGGGCGAATTCGCAGTTGTATGGAAAGGCGTGGAGAGCATCACTCGAAGGCTTCAGCAATCCAACCCACGATTAACAATGGAAGATGCGTTCTAGCTTGTCAAATCAGATATTTTAATGATGGACTTTCGCTACGTGGAGTGTATTGTACCCACTCATAATCTAACATTCAGTTTACCTGTTTTCAAGTGAAGTACAAGTATGTTCAATACACTTCTCAAAATCAATTGCAAGCTACTGCTGTCGGCATTATGGTCCAACTCTCCGCATAGGTTTGTGCTGAAGTAGCAATTAGTTGGATTGCTCACACAACTCAACGCTGACCACCGAGGTTCAGATGCAGGATAACTCAAACACGTTTTCAATCCTCATGTTTTCGATTTCGAACTTCGACACATGAATCCCCGTCCTACCCGTCCACTATCCGACAGAACGTTTATCCCCGGAGGCACATGGCGGGCTTTCTCAGTTTGCTATTTTTCACGAAGCCATGCGCAGCCACAAACATCATGACTCTGACCGAGCACCCGTGCGAGTACAGCGGCATCCTTACAAAATTCCGTGATGTCAGTGATCGCAAGATCAGTTCTCTGGTGTCGACCTCGGATTTTGTCATTGGTGAGCCCACCACGACCCCTTGCCCTCCGTTGATGCCCAAGCCCACTTCGAGCCCAATTGCCGCGCACCGTGGCAGATAACCAATAAATTTTGTGTATGTAATTGCACAACGTTTGACTTGTCTGAAGTATGTAAATACAACTCCGAGAGAAAGGTGGGCACGCACTCATCTTTGTTGAAAGAGGAGTAGCAAGAACTACGCGTGCGAGGCCGATCACATAACCTTTGCAAAAGTAGTTTGCTTCTTCCTGATGGAAAAATATGACCGCCGCTAGGGTTGTTACTGGGGCCTCTCGCACGGTAACCTGCTAATCTACCGGCCGAGCTAACAAAGCTTGTGCATTGAAGACACTTCTATTCTAGACATATCAAGTTGTACTCAATAATGTGCATTCGACTTTGCGCATCTCGGACGATAAAACGTTCGAGACTCAATGGTTTCAGATGGAGTTGATATCTTCCAAGAACGAATGAGATGCTTGGTTACAACTTGCTAGCCTTTTTTCCCCTCAAACGAGTGGTTAACAAATCCGAGTCCACGAGTTCCCCAGGCGCAAATGACAGGACTCTGCAGGCGCTTGATTCACTAAACTACGCTCGAACTGTCAACACGTACCAAGTACTTCTTCCTATTAGGAAGCAAGACGACAAATTTCAGTGTGAATTTGGCTTCGGTAGGAAAGGAGGCTCTACTTTGTCACTTCAGGATCTTGCATTAGTATGAATGTATTCAAGCCGTCGACTTTACGCATCTCACGTCCGATAAAGCGGACTTGAAGGTTAATATGGAGTTGAAACCTTCCATGATTAACGACACAACTTCAAAAAGTCGTGTGGTACAGTCCGGCTTGAGAGTGCCGACACCCAGTGACAGGGCAATTCCGATTGATGATTAAGAGGTAAAATGCAAACATCCTGGCAACATGTGGCTCGTGCCAAGTCCAATCATACGAAGGGACACAGGCCTGGCAGCCAATGGTTGGCCGAGGACGCTATACTAGGTCTAACTATACTCAACTAAATTGCCATATAGAACATGAACATCAGTCGCCGTCCTTGGAATGTTCGACACTGGCCGTCCTCCCGTCAGAGGACGAGCCTGCGTGTGGCTCACCCGGTTGCATAACCTAGCCTCATGGAGAGGCTGGCATGGCTTCCAAGGCACACACACAACACCCCCCCAAGCCATGTCAGCCGCGCGCAATTGCTTGCTTGGCTGGGCTTGAGATCTATATTGCTAGTCCGTCAGCAGGGCTTTGGCCCCCGCGGGTAGCCGGCCGGTGATCTGCCCAGCCTTCTGCCTATCGACCAATGCACGCATGACAGCAGGGCAGTCCTTGGACAGCTGTTGCATGAGCTCCTAGGAAGCTTCGACGGATTCAAAGCCTTCCCAGTGGACGAGCATGAGGTAGCCATTGCTGGCCTTGTCAAACTTGTGCTTGGCAATGTGTTCGACCTTAAGGATGATTCCTGGGTCAACCACGTGCTCGAGGATCTCTTCGGGATCTAGAGGTTTGATTTGGCATATATCTTGAGTCTTGACGAATGGGCGTCACGTATCTCCTGGGTGATGAGGTGCTCGATCTTGGCAAAAAATTTGTTCACTTCGACGACCTTGTACGGTCCTACCCATGTCACAATGAGCTTGGGATGTCGCACTTCATCGATACGTCACAAAAGCATGTAATCGCAAACATCAGCGTTGATGGCGTCGTAATCAAATGTCTTGTTGATTGCCTTCAGTTGACGCGCTTCGTTCTTGTCGAGGATCGTCTTGTGGAGGTGTCGCATGCTCGCATGCATACGCAACAAGGTTTTTTGGATGCTCGCTTTCGACCAGTCGACCTTTACGTTGACCGGTACTCCAGCTGCGTCCGATGCCATGTCCAAAATTGTGATAGGCTCGCGCGCTGAGAAGCACTCTAGAGGCGACCTGTTCTCCAAAGACGCGACAGGTGTTTGATTCAAGTTGGCTTGGACCACGGGGACAAGGTAGTCCCAAGCGATCCTTGGAACGGCGGCGCCATATACCATTTCGTTAACCCATCTTGGCTCATGGCCATGTGGCTCGAGAGAAGGACCATCGAAACAAATGCAGCCATCAAAGAGTCTCTGCGCGCATGGGCAGCGACGTCTTTCGTGCCAGTTGTGTCATCGTTCCATGCAACATGACAAACAACCACTGGTTTGGCATTGCTTGCGATGTTGTCAAGTCGAAGATCCACGTCTACGACTCTCTTCTCAACGACGAATCTTCCAATATGGTCGTTTCGTTGATTCATTGCTCACGATGACACAGAGCCTGCAAGATGGCGACCACAGTCCACAAAAGTCGTGGACTTTGTGCAAAGTCACATAGACATCCCCCGCCAGAAGAACTCAAACGACTGTGGCGTCTTCGTCTGTTGGATCATGGAGCAGCTCATGCGTGGTGAGCCGTTCAAGTACGTTCGCTCCAGGTTTGATGCAATCAACGCGCCAACGAATCATCCATACATTGTGTGTGGGATAAAAGCGTAATGAATTCATTTACATCGACATACGGGTTCTGACAGCCTGGCGACCGGCTTGGTCAATGTCGACGACCAACGGGACGTGGTCGCCCAGCATGGTGGCCAACGACTTGGTCGATGCATCGATGGGCGGCCCCAAGTCGTGCACAACCACGATCTCTTTGACTTGGTCGCGACCAAGGGCCACGTCCACGTCCTCGCCTTCCTCCACACTAGCGGGTACCAGCAAAAGAGCCCCCGCGCCATCCAACGGGCAGTCGTTCATGGCCATTTGGCTATCCTCGAATACATGTATGCGCATCAACTGGGCACGTGCACGAGTCGCGCGATGGATTTGGCTGCCGCTGGTGGCTTTCTCGAGATTGT
>VJMH01000999.1:0-14452 GCA_009835185.1 Aphanomyces stellatus
CCAAGTTTGGTCCCAAGGACAAACTCAACCTCTCGGGACTGCTCAATGTGCTCGATGGTGTTGTGGACACTCCCGGTCGTATCTTGATCATGACGACCAACCACCCCGAGAAGCTCGACCCGGCCTTGATCCGGCCTGGCCGCGTCAACAAGAAGCTGCTGCTGGGCCACATGACGTCCCGCCAAGCCCAGCACATGATGGAACACTACTTTGGCGGGTCGTTGGAGGCCAAGCAAAAGTTGGTCGTGGACGAGGTGTTCAAGGCGAACCCTGCGATTTCGCCGGCCCAAGTCGAGCAATTGTGTGCCGAGTACGACGAGGTGGGCGACATGCTCGCGGCTTTGTCGTCGATGTGAGGCTTTTCTGAGTCACAATAAGTTATTGAATTGAAATTGCACTGATATTGATTGTTTTGAGTGCTTACTGAGCTGTCATCATTGAGCGTTGTTTGGAATTCTGATGACGATGTCGATCAGCTCACTTTACATACGTCAGGCCAGTTGGGAATAGCTTGATTTTGTCATGCGTTGAACCATAAGAGTATATTCACAGTGTCAAGCTGCTGAACGACATTCCACGACGACTTGTTTCAGTGTATTGTGCAGCGACGATGAGGGGTGAGTATTTACTTAATTGCTTTCTGAACCTGGATATAGACATATCCATACCATAAACAACCGTGAATGACACACGCACTTCCGCAGTATGGTGGCTTGTCCTGTCATTGTGGACATAGTTTGGTGCTTGAATAGAGACAAATTGATTCCTCACGGTATGCTGAAACAACGCTCCACGGCTCACTTTACAAACGTCAGGCCAGTTGGGAAAAGCTTGATTTTGCCATGCATTGGGCCATAAGAGTGAGGACAGCATAGATTTGATTTTCTCACGTGAAGGCGTCCGAACTGCAGTCCCCATAATTCCCTAAATCAAACTCTGATTCTGTGGTCTGGGGCCGCATAAAGAATAGCGTCTCGGTGAACATTTGTATGCACAGTGTCAAGTAGCTGGACGATGGATGGAGATGGTCTCAAGCTGCTGAACGACGTTCCATGATGACATAAGTTTTTCTCACGTGTTGAACCTTTGTACAGTCTAAAGGCTGCATGGAGAGGTCGAGTGCATTATACCGACCGACGTTCCATGTCGAAAGGTCACGATTTGTACATGTCGTCAACATGGACAGGCGCCTAGTTCATTTCCTGGACGGACTGGCTTCTTTGGCGGAGTTTGTGCATGCATAAAACGCAGAGATGCCAGTGGCCGACGAGAAGGACAGCCAGGGCCTAATGTCTCGGATCGTTCCGCGACAAGGCCCTGGTCGCCTTCGACTTGCTGGCGCATGAACGTATCTGATGTCTTAAGTTGAACCATCTCGTTTGAGGGTGTTATGACTGCAGTAGATTCAAGTGGTTGAAAGAATATGATTATATTTTCAGCATCAGCGGATGTTCATTTTGTTGATGTGGATAATATAAGAATACGAGAATTCTGGCGAGCCACTGACAAAATCTCCACGGCATGCGTTCACAGCATGCGTCGCCAATTTAGGAAATGCGAGATCAAACGTTTCAATGCTGAGTTCCATTGATGAAGCTGGACAAAGACGTGTGAGCACTTATCCATGCAGCGACAGAACAAAGAAGCGCGAGCCCGATAGACATGGACAAAGGCTATAGTGTTTCGATATTACCCAGAATATTCTTTGAAGCCGCTGTAATGATTCGAGCACCCCAATCTTTGAAGGTACTTCGTGAAAATCGTTCGAGCGACCAGCCTCTCAGAATCGCCTCTCAGGTTGTCTGAGTTAGACAACGAAATTCGAAGGAACATGTCTCGATAAGTCTCAGAAAATTGTCAGCGTGCGCGCGTTCACGACGTTGGTCGCACAGTCAATGTCCTCCATCACAAACACGACGTTTTCGTAGCCCAACTGCACCGGCAGATCTTCGCCTTGGATGCGGAATTTCATGTCGCACGTCATGTCCATGAGCTCTTGGTTGGTTTGGATCTTGGCGAGCGAAAAGTTGACAATGTGACGCTTGGTGTGTTGGGCGATGGCTTTGATGAGACTGGTTTTGCCCGTGCCAGGCGGGCCGTGGAGGAGGACGCCCATCTTGTAGGGGAAGCCGGGGATGCCAAACTTGCGCGGCAGTTTGGCGCTTGCATTCCCAGACGAGGTTTGTTGCCACTGACACATGAAGAAGCCAAGAAGTACTGGATATCTCCCATTACAGAGACAATACTACAGCGTAGCAAATGTAAAACGGTCGGCGCCGCCCCTATATCCAAGACACTTAATGGATTTTTCAACGGATGGGGATATTTTTCGAGCAAGAGGTGGTCCCTTTTTGATAATGGGTGCAAAAAGGAGACTTTTCGCGCGTGTTTGCTATGCAAGGACGCTTTTTGAGCATGCATCGGCACTTTTTCGAGCAAAGACAATCGGCTCGGACCCTTTTCTAGCATTCGGAGGTCATAATTACATCAGATAAGTACTGCGGCATTGAACGAAGGAATGCGATTGGTTTTCAACGCAAACAACAATGCTGCAACATATTGCTGTTTCCCACGGAGATATCGTTCTATATACTCTCGATTCACGTCAATGAGACCATCTCCACCAACTATTGAGGTCAATTCAAAGTAATGACATTTCTTGTGGACAATCCCATGTCCTTGGATTCAATGTCGCTCCGGTTTAGTTATGCCAATAGCGATGAAATGTCATAACCATTATAATATTGTTTTTTGTGTGGCTGTCCTTGGTGCGTACCACGGCATTCGCCAACGGATTGCCTGCAGTCACATTGCACTTGATGTTGACTTTGATGTTGAACTAACTCTGCGTGCGCAGCAATGTCAAAAGTGTGTTATTCCCCATCGACGTGTTCGTTTCTACCCTGGATTCAATACCCTCGACACGCTCGCTTTTTGTCATTTCCAATCCAAACCACCAATGGCCAAAACGTTTGTGGGGGTGCAACGGGGACTGTACTGTCCTTCGCCATATCACGTTTTATCGCGACTTGTATGTCTTTTCTGAAGTCCCCGGTACGCCTACGAAATGGACGCTTGAAAAATACGTGCGTGAGTCCATACACGGTGGGAGAAATCTCGACATTCAGTGCTTACAAATCCCATTCTTTGAATGGCAGACTTTCTTTGCCAATGGTGCGCCCCACGGTGTGTACTTATATCACAGCAGCATGCACTACATGCAAATTTTGACTCAAGTGCAAATGGACAAGGCGTTCACTCCAAAGAAGAACACCACCAACTTGATGGGTGAATTGAAATCCAAGTCCAAGAAGAAGATGACGATGTCTACGACGTTGATGAATGACATGATTGATGACCTGACTTCCAAGTCCAAGAAGAAAGCCAAGCGTGCTATCACTCTCCTATAGAAACATTGTGACGGAGCCGTTTTGATTCACCTCTCCAGCACGGGTTTACAGCATCAAAGAGTCTGCACTTTTCGGTCCAAGGAATCGGAGGTTCGGAGTGAACCTCAGAACCATGGGTCAGCAAGTGGTCGGAACAATCGACCAACCGATCAAGCGTGATATTCGGTGTCGCAAGCATTTGTCCACACCTTCGGTTCACGATATTGAAATCTGAATGTTGGTACGGTGATCAGAATGTTGGTTTTGCCTATCAAGTCTTGCTTGCGTGCAGTTTGCACCCCACAACCCCTAGATTCTGCGCTCATTCGAAGAGCGCACATGGACGCCAATACTGTCGCGTCGACTCAACCCATGTGAAGAGCCCATACTTTCAACAAGCAAGGCAAAGAATTCAGTCGATCACTCCAAATGGAACCGAAACCCTTGCGGGAAACTTTCTCTGTCTCCCACCAATCATGGGAAGCTCAAGTGGCCCAGGACTTCCTGTGGCCAATGTGAGCGCAGCGACTCCCAAAGATTCAACGGATCGAAGACCGCGCGAACGTGAACTAAGAGCGCTCATTTCGCCTCGGGGGCTGTTCGGTTCAAGGAATGTAAATTTTCATGTTGTAGTTCGTTGATAAACTCAATACATTTCCGATTTTGCAGTGAATGCCTCACCCTGTTTGAGGTTCTGGAGCTCCATCAACCCGCGAAGTACGCTGCGACTTGCCGACCAAGCAGCGATCAACAAACACCAGAATCGCCCTACCCTACCATCTCCAGCAGAGTCCTCGGAGAAGCTCTCGGGCTACAGATCAGCAAGCGCGCACCGTCAACAAAGTTCGACGACCTGCGCCACTCACCACCGTCATTCCACGCTCCCCATCGCAGCCGCCCCTTCGACGCTCACGCCGTTGACATTGGCGATTTTGTTTGCCTGCTTGGATTTGCGAGACACCACACGAAACCAAGTTCCCCAGAACTTCGTGTACCCCCAGTTTGACCACCGAGGTTCCAATTTTTCAGTCAATGGTGAAATCGGACGCGTCGAACATGGTCATCAATTACATTCGCATGGGAAAGCACCAGAACGGGCTATCTGAGTGTAACTTCAAGCATCCACATCTGTCGATATTCGCCCACTCCTCTACTCCAAATAACGCACCATTTTCGGAATTCAAAAGCCCAAAATCATTTTACAATTCACCATGAAGGTTGCACTAGTTTTTTCGAGAAATCCGGTCTGGGAGGCAGACGATGCCCTCTAATGGTACACTTGCTCTCTGCTTCCAGCTTGAGCCCCACCTCTCACAAAAAATACCGTCTTTACACCCAACCTCCTCTCCCAAATTTTCATTCTCCACACCATGAAAGTTGTGGTCGTCGTCTTCGTCGTCTCTAGATTTTGGGTCTCCGCGTTGGCACACCGGCAATCCAACTCCACGTTGACCAGCACTATTATAGAGTTCTGAATGTCACTAAGACACCCCATTGACACGAGGTCAACACTACTATTAATAGTATACTTTAATCAAATATACCATACTTATTTCAAGATCACAATATCCTAGCGGTTACAACCTCCGAAAGGTCACTAGGGTTGCCTCAGAGATCCCCTTTTTTTCTATTTAGCTACGTACAAAGTGGCATTAGAAAAGCAACACTCGCGGGATTTTACTACATATACTTCACCTCGATCGTGATTCTAAAGAGGAACAATGCATGGCAACAAACGATGAAATTATTGACGTTTGCACAAAACGTTGAAGGCACTGTCAACCGAATTTGGTCAATCCACGTACAACCAACGCCCAAGATCGCGTCTTTAAATTGAATCCATCATGTCAACCATCGACTTTGTGGTACGCTGGAAGTGACAATCATGTTTCAAACCATGTGAATGATGTCATATAATCAAATGTTATGAGGGGTTTCTTACAGTGCCCAATGAACCAATTATGGAAGTTTGGATGCAAGGGGGCTACAAATTGATTTACAGGCATCCTCGTTGATCCTTGCTTGTGAAATTCTAGTTCCTGTATCTGAACTTCAGATACAATAATATTGGCATCGGCGATAACGTCGTCTTGGAACGTCCAGGCATGGGGCGAATTCATCTTTTGTGAAGGCACTCGTTGATAGGGTTTAGTAGAAAGACTTTGAACGCATGTTGTAAAACCCGTATGTTGGCTTCTAGCACAGCCAAATACTGCAAGGACAAAAAAATGTCAAGTTGAATTCGTAGTTTGTCAACATTGTTGAAAACGAAAAATTGAACCTGCGATGACTCTCCTCAATCTCCAACTCGCAGCCATTGGAGTTTTCTTGGATCGATAATGCGGAAAAATAAGTGCATTATTCACGTGACAAAACAGATAAACCTACCTGCAAGTATACACAACAATCAAACACAAGCGGAAGGGCACGTATTTTTCTCCTTCAGGTGTTGGTCTTCTGTTGGTCTTCTGTCGACATAATTGTTGTTGCAGTTCGTCGGAATAATTAGATACTTTGTCACACTTGCGCGTTGGAAAATGTTGATTCAAACCATGGGAAGATGATTTCGTCAGCCAAGGAAATTTTAACTCGAAAGGTGTTGGGAGACAAAGGGAACACATGAGAGCTCCAACACTGGTTAGTCGAGAATCAGTGCCATCCATAAGTGCCGAAAAGCGTAGATGTATCGATGCCAGTTTCACCTCGAAACGACGCGTTCTTGACTGTGCAATAAAATGCATCGAGTCGAGGTTTGTGCTTCGACTGTGAATTCACTCAAATGGACCACTCAGCAAACTTGGGAGAATGAGCCCAACAAGAAATCAAAGATGCAGTTAATCTTCCATGTTATTTATTCATATGTGCTTCTTTCTCGGGCCGCCCAACATGTCGAGTCAACGTTCATGCCTCTGCTCTCTTGGGGCATCAATTCTTGAAGTAATTGAATCGTCATCCTCGCACCCTTCTCCATCGGATACTGCTTGTATCCAAGGGGCGTCATATGGTGCAATCTCACGCGTGTGCTTTTGGCCGCCACGAGTGTGTAGGAGAGCCAAAAAGAATTCACACCATTGTCCAGAAGTGGGGGGTCCGATGACCAGACCAACACATTCTCCACATAAAGAAGCATTTGATGTCCATGAATTTTTTCACGCCGCCCAATGATGCCACGAACTTGGATTTGATAGACGCCAGGTCGTCGAATCGAAACAACCGTCATGCGTTTGTTGCCCAAAAGCAAGCGGAAATACGACTTGTTGAAGTCGCGATCCGGCCCCCACTCAAAATCCGCCAACATATCTGTTTTGGACCATGTGTGGAGAGACAGTTGCGGAGGCAGTGCAGGCATTGCAGACTTGGTTATGTCTGGGATGCGATTTTCCAATTTCTGAATCGCGCCGAGCGAGGTTTCTTGGAAACCGCGGACCTTGGCCTCCAGCGCGCCAAGCTTGTCAATCCAAAGCGGTGATAACTGGAATGTGTACATGGCAAACGAAATTTGAAAGGCTTTCATTTCCAAAACCAGTTCAAGGTGTCCATCATCTCCAGCATCCGACAGAGTAACATCACACCCATTCAACTCAGTCTTCTGCTTGTTTGCCACTCGGTCCAAAGCAAGCTGTGTAGCAAATAAGGCGGTTCATTGATGGCATACAAACTACCTGCAATCCGGCTACAATCGCGTCCGGTGGCAGTTCATTCGTCTCCCCTGTCGGCATATGTGTCTTGAAATTCGTCACAATCGTGGACCTAACCCCGATCATACATGGTGACTGTCGACCATGCCGTACCATTGCTTTTTCGATGTCGTCGATTCCAACCAAATGCGCATGGGGAGGGTGTTACCGCTGGGCACGGTAGCTTGAAATCGAAACACATCGTCTACTGATCCCCCGAAAGTCACCCTCAAATGCTCTATAACGACTACTTCGGGACGAGCGATGTTTGGATCGGCTGATGTATCGGCGCTGGGCATCACAAGTAGCAAGGCAACACTAAGAAGACCAAGTAGCAACATGCCGTGATCTTGAATGAAGGAGAGGAGATCCCAAAGATTCGAATATTTTCGAACCGACGCGACAAAAATGTCGACGACGGTTCACATCATTGATTTCTTCATTTGTTGGTTGATACTTCGATTTGACTCCAAAAAGTGCATGCACACTTGTTTGAAATCTATTCGATGGGATATCAGGTATTAAAGAGTATAACGATGCGTAATTCGCATTTCGTATATCGGAGGAATAATGGCGCTTGACATACAACGATTGTGTCGATTGTAATTCGAAAATGCATTGGAATGTATGCAACTTTCTATGTCAAGGAGACGCCAACATCGAAAAGCATTTTCTGGCCAAGCTGGCTGGAAACAATTGAAGGATCAATTAAAGCAAAACTGATTTCTTATCCCATAATTTCAATGATGAGGCTTGCAACTACTGTTTCTTGTCGATTTCCTCTTGCTCCTGTAATTTGTACTAGGGCTTATTACAATAATGAATAAATTTGATATAGGTTCAGCGCAACACAACATTCTATAAGTATCCATGTTCTACGTGCAAGTATATTCATTGATTTTAATCTGAAGGTACCATTGCAGGAACAAAATTTTGGCTACTGTAAAGCATGCAGGAGTGCAATTGTTACGTTTGCTGACATCCTGCGGGAAAGAAATTGCCATGCGCTGTTTGGTACTCTTTCCATGCACGACACGTGGCCTTGAGTGTTTTCCTTGGTTACAATCAGGTTGGAGGTAAGTGCCGCAATTATTGGGGAATAATGAAATTCCGTAAATCCAGTGCACAATTCTGTCAATCCATCAATTTGAAGGCACAATTTTTTGGCATTGCCGTTTGAAACTGTGCATATCGCATGTACTTGATAGATCCCGGGTTTCTTGAATATAATAACAGACTTGTCTGGAGAAAGGTCAACGTAATCGGGATTTGACGCGTGCTGTTTGTCCCAAGAAATATCGAGCACATCTGCTTGGTCACGTGTAGTTGAAAACGAGACATAGATTGAAGGCTTTCGAGCCATCGCGGACTGGGCAATGCGAAGCTTGGCCTCGACTTGCTCGATGGCTACAGGCAGAGTGTTCTCCAAATATCGGAGTTTGGCTTCCACGATGTCGATTTTTGAAATTGGCAAATGCTGCAATTCAAATTCGTATTCCGCGTGTAGCGATGAAAACAATTTCAACCCCAACAACATTCGAAGGTGATTCGTCTTGCCGTCCACCAAATCTAATTCGGCATGGTCCTCGCCTGTGTTTACCGCCGAGAGAGCTTGCTATAATTTCATAAAATCACTTTGAATATGAAGTCCAAATCGTACCAGCAGCCCTGCAATAAGTCCTCGTGAAGGCAGTATGTAATTTGCGTCTGGGGATGCATGCTTTTGGAAATCAGTCACAACACTTGTCCTGGATATGCTTGTAAATATGCAAACAGTAGGTGGTGAGTAGTCGTACCACTGGGCGTAGGACGTCATTGACTCAAGCCAGATACGCATGGGAAGGTTATTGCCATCGGACAAGGCAACTTGCACTCGAAATGTATCGCGTTTGGAACGAAAGATCACACCGGATAGGTCCAACACAGGGTTGGGAAGGCCCACAGGCAGAGTGGGATTGACTGAAGACTCGGCTAGAGAGGTCACTGCTAATGTAATGAATGCGCATACACCACGACGCATCGAAGCCAAGTGCGATCCTGCGGTCCGTCGGATTTTGTTTTGTGAAAATGCAGTATGGCTAATGTGTCCTTGTATTAGTTCGCTTAATATCGGAAGTCTTCGAACCTCTTGATGCATGCAGTGCACACTGTATTTTGACCTCAGATGATTTTAGTGCGGCTAGATAATATGAAGATACAATTTTGTAACTGCCATGCAACACGCGAAAGGGCACAATTGCTGCTTTGGTGTTAAATCTGCGATTTACTCGTAACAGCGACAACACGTCTTCTTGGGTAGCACGACGATCAAATTACTTGTACAAGACAAAATGCTTCTCTCGTTGAGCTACAAGCTTATTTTCGATATTGACGAGAGTTTTGAAGTAATATTTGGCGAGTAATGGTGTCGTAGCCTCTGAATTACGACGACGTTGCAATTGATTTATCACGTTACTTCGACGAAAGTTTCTCTGTGCACCGTAGCCCTATGCATTTTAGAGTGGGCAATGCGAATTAATGTTTGACGTAATCATTAAAACTTCATAGGAATCTGATTTCACGCGTAAAAAGATGTATTTTCGTTAGTAAACAATCATATCCTCTGAAGTCTCTGAAGTAACTCTGACCTACTTTTCAATGTGGACAATCGTCATGTTTGTATGAGATCCGGAAACTTGAAGTGCCGTTGATTTCTCGACGTTGATGGTATATGACAATTGTTGAGCTTCGAAGCTGGGAATGGACTGCCACGACATACTTCCGTCTACCAAAAGGTGAATGCTGGAGGATGCACGTGCTTGAATAATGTGTATTCCAGGTGCTAGCAAGTAAATTGTTTTCTTGTCCGTCGAAGTTTCGAAGTGCGTATCGCTATAGGGACGATGAATATCCCATTCGACAATACCGTCTGACACTGAAGTCGTTGTCGCATGTATATAGGCAGGGCCTTGTGGGTTCAACGATGCCTCTTGAATCTTTGATTCCAATTCCTTGATTGCTTGCGGAACCTGGTCTTGCATATCTTGCATCTTGGACTCCAAAACATCCATTTTCTCGATCTTTAATGGATCCAACTTGAATTCATACTTCGCGGACAGTTGGGAGAATGCCTTCATCGTCAATACAAGCGTCAGCCCAGCGTGGCCCATATTTAATAACTCGACGTCACACTCTTTCGATTCGGTGTTTGATGTTGAACTTTTTGCAATAAGCGCAAGCTATGTCATCGTGAGAAATATCATATTTTTCAATAAATTTGAGTGCCTTGAGGCCCGAAATGATGATTTCTTGTGGTAGAACATATTTCGAGCCTGTCGGTGAATGGTCCTTGAAATCCGCGACGAGACAAGCCCTAGAAATGTTTGATTATTGAAAATGAACGATCAGATAAATAAGAGAGTACCATTGTCCCTTGGTCTGTTTGGATTCCAACCAGATTCGCATGGGAATAGTACTATCACTCGTTTCCAGATCGATTGTGACGCGAAAGACGTCGAATGACGATGCAAACTGAACATGTGACAGCTCCAAAAAGTTGTATTGTGGCAGCACAGCGTTGGGTTTAGATGTCGACGTAGCAGTCGTGGATTGTC
Organism: Aphanomyces stellatus; assembly: GCA_009835185.1. NCBI lineage: Eukaryota > Oomycota > Saprolegniomycetes > Saprolegniales > Verrucalvaceae > Aphanomyces > Aphanomyces stellatus. The sequence continues at coordinate 10,660 of VJMH01000999.1, forward strand.
CTACTACCAGGGAAAATAGCAGAAGGACTGAGGCTGCAAGTGGTAATTGCATCGGAAACGGTGCCAAACGCGATCTTTGCCATTGGAGCATGGTGCCGATTCGCCAAAAGTTCCAATTGTTCCATAAACTTCCGCACGAAATACACATTGTGCAAGTGAAAATTCCGCTTGTGGGTAAATAATGTTGCGATATACCTGACGTGGCGTGCAGAAAATTGAGGAGGGTCGGTAATTAGATTGGATGTACGATAATCCACCTCGACAGTCGCAGGAACATACTAGTATGCTGAAAATGTCAATCTCAATACGCCACAACCTTTATTCGACTCCGAAAAGGCATCGGATTGACGCGTCCATTCAAAGTTATGGTGTCATACAAAACATACATTGCATCAACGCTTAATTCTACTAAAAGGGTATCCCGCTAAAAAAAGTAGTATGTCATAGATATTTTAACCCTTTTTTCCTCGCACACTCCCGATTCTTTTGCTCAGCTCCGCCCAAGCCCCCAAGCTCCCAAACTACGGGGAAATCATCGATCGTGGGAATTTGTACCCGAAATGTATACTGAACAGAACTTGTGCGAGCTTGACAGCTCCAATGCGCGATATTGTGCGGCCGTGTGGTAGTGCATGGTTGGCTTGACGAAACAGACACAATGGTGGGAGAGTATCAACATTTTTCTTTGAAATTCATGAATTAGGTCAATCCTTGTTATTAGCCCCGAAGACAATGACAGTGAGTGTAAGAGTGAAACCGCCAACCAGTCGACGAGGTGGAGCAGCGACGTCGTCTCTTCGAAGAAGAGACTCTCGAACGTCTTGTCTTCGCCGAGCGCGTACCGCTTGTACTGGGTCATGGCGTCGTCGGTTGTCGCTGTCCCGCCAATGTACATGTAGCGGGTCTTGTCCTTGGTGTGTTTGGCCAGCACCTGCGCTTGGTAGTTGGCATAGGCTCGGTTGACAAAGGCGTCGATGCGTTGCGAGGCATCTGTCTCGTGGGACTGGAGGAGGAACGTGACGGTGGATTCGCTGAGGCCGCCCCCGGTGGTTTTCTTGCTGTCACCGTTGTCGTTTTGTTCGTTCTTCATTTCGTGCATGAAGAAGAGTCCGTCGTCGATCTCGATCCATTCGTTGATGGGCGGGAGCGCGCCGACCGAGAGTTTCTTGAGCTGGTCTTCTTCGCTCGGGTAGTAGTAGGACCAGTAGTCGTCTTCCGAGTCGGAATCAGATGACGCAGTATCGCTGTTGTCGTCAGACGACTGAACCACCTTTTCGAGCAGTTCATAGCGACCCGACTTGCGTTTCATGTCCAAGTGGTCGCTCAAGTAGATGGAGATGGCCTTTTTGAGGATGTGGTTGGTCTGGTCCGCGTCGTGGACTTTTCCTCACGAGTTGAACGACTGCTTGATTTCGATGCGTTGGGTCACTGTGTGGGGTTCCTTGTAGCCAAAGTACGCTTGGAGGTACGCGACCAAGGTGGCGACATGGGTTGAGGAATTGAGGAGTGAGGTGAAGATGACTGGGAGGAGGAGGCACACGAGGGTGTCGATGACGACGTTGTTGGTCCGCAGCGAGTTCATCATGCCAAACTGGATGGCTTGGGTGTCCATGGTGATTGAGGCGATGTGAATTGGAAAATGAGATTGGTAGGGTTCTGTTGCCTATTGACCATCACTGTGCCGTGTCGTGTTGAATGGTCGTTGATTTGCATCATTTTGAAAGTCTTTTCCAACCAATCAGACAAAATAATGCTGTTTTTGAATACAATATATCGAAAAAAGAACATCTTCTATATTTTAGAACTGTATTTCGGGAGAGTGATGTTCTTTCAACAACGAACCAACGAATTAATTAAACTTGCTTGGTCGTGTGTTCACGAACTTTGTGTATTGACTGTGAAATTGCACTGCAAATGAAAGTGGTCATGTCGTCACCTGTCGTCACCGTTTTGACCCTCAATGTCCTTTGTTGAAGCATTACCTCGCAACATGATGTGCAACATCAATCAAACCGAGGGCCTGAGCTTGCACATCCCCGGAATATCCCTCGACAACTCTGGCAAAATCTCTCGCATCAAAATCCTGTTTTACTGAATATAAATACTCACTAATTACGCTATTAATCGCCCAACTTGGCCAACGCCTCCAGCATCTCGCTCACATCGTCGTACTCGGCGCAGAGTTGTTCGACTTGGGCGGGCGAAACCTTGTTGGTCGTGTTGGCAAAAATGTCGTCTATGGCCTTCTTTTGCTTGATGTCAAGCGTGGTCATAAAGTAGTGTTCGACCATGAGGTGGGTCTGACGGGACGAAATGTGACCCAGCATCAGCTTCTTGTTGACGCGGCCGGGCCGGATCAAGGCCGGGTCGAGCTTCTCGGGGTGGTTGGTCGTCATGATCAAGATACGACCGGGGCTGTCCACGACCCCATCGAGCACATTGAGCAGTCCCGAGAGGTTGAGTTTGTCCTTGGGGCCAAACTTGGATGCGGACGAGCCTTTGTTGGCGGGCCCGACCATCGCATCGTCACTGCCAAAACCCTCCATCTTGCTCAGCGAGACCAAGTCTGGCAAGTCGTCCTTGTCGTCGGCCACGGGCTTGTCTTCGTTGCGCGCCAGCACCACGTTGGACGCGCAGTCGACGTCCTCCATCACAAACACAATCTTGTCAAACCCGAGCGTCACGGGCAAGTCTTCGCCCGCGAGGCCAAACTTCATGTCGAACATCAAGTCCATCAGTTCCTGGTTCGTGCGGATCTTGCTCAACGAGATGTTGACAATGTGGCGCTTGGTGTGTTGGGCGATGGCTTTGATGAGACTGGTTTTGCCCGTGCCAGGCGGGCCATGGAGGAGGAGACCCATCTTGTACGGGAACCCTTTGATGCCAAACTTGCCCTTCTTTTGGAGAAAGTTGTTAAGGAGCGTGAGTAGCGGCGCCTTTTCGTCAAAGAAGAGGCTTCCGAACGTCTTGTCTTCGCTCAACGCATACCGCTTGTACTTTTGAACCGCGGCGGTTGACGTCGACTCGTCCGTGGACGTGGTCTCGCCCGACGGCGCCGACATGTACATGTACCGGGATTTGTCTTGTTTGTGTTTGGCAATCACGGCGGCTTGGTAGCTCGCGTACGCGCGATTGACAAACGCGTCGATGCGGTCGGTCGCATCGGACAAACTCGACCGGAGTAGGAACGTAACGGTGGATTCCTTGAGGCCACCGCTGTTGTTGTTGTTGTTGTTGTTGCCATCGTTGTTGTTCTCGTCGCCGTTGTTGCCGTTGTTGATCTCGTGGCAAAATTCGACGCCCTCTTCGATCGTGATCCAATCGTTCAACGGCGGCAACGCGCCAATGTCGAGTTTCTGCAATTGGCTGCGTTCGCTGTTGTAGCCATAGTAGTTGTTGTTGTCATCATCATCACTCTTGGTCTTGTCGAGCTTTTCGAGCAGTTCGTACCGCCCTGACTGGTTGTCCATGTCCAAGTGTTGGCTCAAGTAGATCGAGATGGCCTTTTGCAAAATGTGGTTGTGTTGATCACCGTCGTGCACTTTGCCGTACGAATTAAAGTGCTGTTTGATCTCAATCCGACGCAGGACTTGGTCTGTTTTCTTGCGATAGAGGCCTTGGAAGTAGTGGAGCAGTGGGGCGAGGTGGGTCGTTGAGTCGTAGAGACACTTGAAAAAGACTGGAATGAGCAAGCAAATGAGCGTGTCGAGGAGGACGTTGTTCGTTCGCATGGAGTTCATCATACCAAATTGAATCGCTTGGGAGTCCATCGCTGTTGTGTGTCTGCAAAAGT
>VJMH01001046.1:0-10142 GCA_009835185.1 Aphanomyces stellatus
GATTTATCCTTTTCTTTGAAATAGTCAAATTCATTGACTTCTAAAGGGATATCAAAGTGCTGTCAGTTTCTTTTCGTATAACGTTATCAATATTTTTTAAGGCAATTATTGCCATTATTTTCCGAGCACATGAAGTCAAAAACGGATCTAATCATAATTGAAATATATATATTGGCAAATCTATAAGGTAGTATAGCTCACTATCGTCACCCTTCATTTCGTAATATTTCAAGCAATATTTTTTTCAGCAAATTAAATAATACTTTTCATTTTTCAGATTCTTTTCCGTAATCAATATTTTCTATCTCATCTTCCGTTTTAATAATAGTGTTCTTAGCTTGTAATTCACCCCATGCTGAAGATGCCATTCGTTTTAGAATTTTGTTTTTTGGAAACTCAGTTCTAAGGTTTTCAATAATTTTTGTCTTATCTTTATATTTTAAACACTTTTTACTTAACACATTATCATATTAAATCCACCATTATAAATATAATAATTTGTTGGATATAAAGCAGTTGAACCTCTTGAACCCATTTCCCAAGTTTGATTATCCGTTACGAAGAATAATTGAGATTGAGTTCCTGTTGCACTTGATGGAACAGTTAAGTTTGGAGCACTTGCTTTACTAATAGTTAAATTACTTGAAAATGTACCAATTGTACCTAATACATTATAAACAGATAGTGCTGAAGTAGCGCCATTAATAGATAATAAATTATTAGTACTACTTGTTAAACTTCATAATGTCATAGCATTAACTAATGAACCAGCTATAGTTGTATAAAACTGTAATTGACCTTGTTGAAGAGAAGATGTATTACCACTTATAACACAATTAATAGCTCCAAAATCTACTATTGTATTACTTGTATTTGGAGCCTGGAATTTAAAACCCATACCATAAGAATTTGTTCCAGCAATTGTAGCGTAATTACTAGTAAGATGTTGAACATTTAATGCGTAAAGAATATTAGCAGTACCACTATCACTAATAGTTGCATTTAATAATGGTGATGTAAATGATGTAGATAATGTCATTGATGAAGCAGTAATACTTGTTCCTACAAATAATTGTTTTGCAATAGCTACTCCTCCAGCTGTTGTAATTGAACCACCATTTGTTGAATTTGATGCATCTGTTGAATCACTTATACAGCACCATTGGAATTATTAGTTGAATGTGTAGTATTTGTTAAAGTTAAAATTCCAGATGCTGAAAATGCATTAACTAAACTTATATTATGTCCATTCATACTAATACTACCAGCCATTGATAATCCAGTTAATGATCCAACATTTGATATATTTAACTGATTTGCTGTTCGTAATGTTCCAGTTAAATTAGTTGCAGATAAATTTCTTATACCTCTAATATCTTTATTTGCATCTAATACTATTGCTGAACTTGCATATGCTGTTCCTAGATGATGCTGTCATTTGAATTAATATATAATCCAGAAGATGGTATTTTTAATTCCTAAAATAGTTATCGTTGATCCAGCATTATTTAATGTAATATTTCCACTTGATATGAAATTCCCACTCATATTAATATTAATAGCATTAATTCCACCAGTCATAGTACTGCCAGACAACATTGAAAACGTTGTATCAACATAATTTCTTGACACAGATTGATTCTGTATAGTCCATTGTATTCCATCAAATATAGGCCATGGAGTTGCCGGAGATGGGGGAGTCCACAATGCCATAGTATTTTATATTTTATATTTTATATTTTTAATATGTATAATATAGTATATATAATAATAATGCAAAATCATTATTCATCATTATGTGATAAATATAAGGTAAAGAGTTATAACCCTCATAAATATTCTCGTTGCATTCCACTTCTTCCGGATAATTGTTTTCGTCCGGATAGCAATGTCTGATGCTCCGGGAAATCGAAGCAGAATGGACTGCTGGACGAGGGATCATTGGCGATGGACCCCGCTAAGGAGCCCAAGACGAAGAAGCTAAAAGCAGGCAACCAAAATGCGGACTTTGTGTATGTGAAGAAAGGTACGACCTGTTGCAATACATGTAGATGACGCTCATGCACATGATATGTAGTCACAGCGAACCAGACCACATGAGACTGAAAAGGCCAAGTGCCAAATATGCGGCGTGTGCAAATTTTCCCCATTGGGCTTGGACAAATGCGCGACGAATCACCGCGTCCTGAAGCCCATGGTCAATCCATTGTCCGCGCGTAAAGTTACATTTGACGGAACAACTGCCGTCCTGCCTTGGTAGACGATTGCAAGGAGATTTCCGTCGATAGCTCAGTTTGACGAAACGTAAGGTGTGTAGGTCTTTCATGCAGTCAACACACGCCATTGTAGAGGCGGCTTCCAAGCTCGAGACAGTGCTTGAAGCCCTTGGCATTCCAGCGAACCAAACCGTCAAAATCCGGGTTGAGGAATTCAAAGAGGGCGATAGCTTGAAGCGCCGACACGCACAGAGCCTCGTGATTCGCGTGGTGAATTCAGTGGCACAACAACTCGTCGCTCGAACCTAAGAGTTCCAACGAAGCAGCAACCAACGAGCTTGTCGTTGGTTGGTTGACGACTTCGCGAAGGAGCTGCAGTCGTCTGCGTTGTCTCATGAATCGAGGGGGCTTCCCTCGGTCGTGAATTTATGCGATGGGGTGGTAGCCCTGCTGAAATGAGTCAGCAGAACTCGTCAGCAGAGAATCGTATGCTGTGGCAGGAGCGCCACATGGGCGGGGCGATTATGTCGTAATTTGGCCAAATATGTGGGTTTATGCGGACAAGTGTTTCGTTTTTATTTCGCAATCACAATCGAACAAATTCACAAATTTGGCCCCAAAACAAATCCACCTGGGACCTATTATATGTTGGAGATTTCCTCTAAACAAATTATATATACGTCGTATAGGTTTATTAATTGCCAAAGTGAGTTGTTTCTGAACGCCCATTTTCGAAAACATGGTGGAAATCACATTGTACTGCGTCGTTGTTAGTGAGGGAAGTGTTTTCCCAGTGAAGATTCTTGCTCATGAGACTGTTGCGACTCTCAAGGACTTGATCAAGGGAAAGAAACCACAAAGCATCGCTTGCGACGCGGATCGGCTAGAGCTCTACAGCATTGAGGGCCTGATTCAAAACAAGGACGATCAATTTGTTTACAACGGAACAACGATTGACATGGCAAATTGCACGTTGGAATTCTTTGAAAAAACATCATCCAAGATGGGTGCTCGCTCCACGGTCTCGGAATGTTTGAAAGATGTGAATGTGCCTTGGAAGATCCACGTGTTGGTTCGTGTTCCTGGAGGCGATGCAGTCAATGAATTATCTCCAAGTGTGTTTTGGGTTGTGGTTGGCTCTGTGGAGAACGCTCTTGAGGTGAAAGGAGTCCGTTCAAGACTATATCTGCTGGCTGATGCGAACCACGGATACTATGATCCGATCGATCTGAAAGCATTTGACTACGACGACAAGATATTAAAGGTTCATGTCCTTTTCAAATCAGGTAAATCGTCGCTCTATTTTCTCTGACTGATATCATATTTATAGAGATCAAAGCACTGGATTTTGACTAGGCATTCCGCGTTGAACAACGAACTCCTTTCTCCCCTCTCAATAATCTCACGATCATATCAAGTATTGATCAAGTTACTCGTTCATCAAACGTTGAAATTTTACGGCGAGTAAAATTTACCGATTATGACCCAAAGGATTCTGGCTCTCTACAAGACATGATGTCTGATATTTCGACTGAGTCGGGCGTCTCATATTCGGATCAAAACTCTGAAGTATTTCAATATCAACGAATTGAGCACGTCAAGGCATTTGGATGCACCGGGAGAGCTGAAAAGGCCCATTTGATATCCAAGGAACATTGCGAGAAATATCAAAGTTACAAAAAGTATAAACATGACCCAAACAACATTCTTGCTCTTTCTCGTAATATGCATGGATGGTTTGAGGCTCTTAACACTGATTTTCCTCTGTTCAAAATTGACGTTGAATCTTACGAACAACAAAGCGTCCGTCAGAGACACAAGGTCAAATCATGGTTTTGGAATTTCTTATTGATTGTGTGTAGGTTGTATTAAAAGTGACAGCGGCGAGTCCTGAGTGCAAAGATGAAGTGTTTGGTCTATTGCAAGAAGGCTCTGAACGAACAAATGACCCCTTGACAATGAAAACGTTTGTGTACGTTCCAGATCCAAAAACATTTTCCTTTTGTGTGGAATGGAAAAGTAAAGAATTTCAAAAGAAGTGGGACAATTATTTCAGCATGACTTCAGCAGCCGACTGACCTAGTCACAATATTTTTCATGAATTTACTGATGTAAAAATGCACCGAGTAGTCTATTATGAATCACCTGTACGATTTTGGATCACACTACCATTCAGCTTTCTTACACGCCATGGAAAACTCGAGGTTTAAGCAGTGCCTGTTTTGCAGTGCATATATGAGTATGCGCAATTTTCCATTTGCACGATTTCCTTTGAAGGAAATCGTTTTGGAGAAAATTTCCAAATGAAAAACAATACATACAAAAATAAAGCTGCCCTTTCAGCGTCGAGTTTCGGCGGCCTCCTTTAAAAGTCATCGACGATTGTCGTTTCTTCGAACGAGCAGCGTCGGTTAAACTCGCGACCATCTTCGCTTAGCTTGGCTTCGCCGAGGTAAATCATGTGCAGGCGGAGTAGCTGGGGAAATGGCAAATTGAATTAACTTATGCCGAGATTGCGCTTCTTGTTGGGCAAACGGCGGGGCTTTTGCCTTGCACGTTTTCGAAATGACAGCATAGACCGAACGAAATCTCTTGAGATGGAAAGCCAATGAAATTGGCGACGTTAGTGAATCGTTGTTCCGTCAATCGTTGACAACGATTGACATGGCAACTTGCACTTTGGAATTCTTTGAAGAAACATCCAAGATGGGTACTCGCTCCTACAAAAACGATTTGAGACCTTTGGAGGCGAGCGTCTCAGAATGTTTGAAAGATGTGAATGCGACTTGGAAGATCCATGTGTTTGTTCGTTTGTTCATAGAGGTGCGACAATCGACCCTGATCAAGTTGTTGACCGTTCTGGACCAATTCTGTCGAAGAAGAGAAAACCCCTGGATCTGAGGGGTGAAATACCAGCTCAGTCTTCGTTAGCGACGAGCGTGACTCCGCGCACTGATTGGTTTCCGTCTGGCTTGATTCGATTGGAAACTGTGCAGCTAGACTTGGACGAGTGGTTGGCAATGAAGTACAATGGGCGATTGCAGAACCTCCAACTGGACGACGACGAGTCCGACGAGAGGCCCACTACCCATGACTTTCAATATTTCGACAAGAACTTTCCCGTACTTGAGAGCGACGGCGGCGCGTTCTGCGTTTTTGTCCGGCCGTGCTACGAGTCGTTGTTCAAAATCTTGGCGGAAAACTTAGACCAGCGCGTGCATCATGTGGCAGTGGCGGGAAATCCAGGCACTTGCAAAAGTCGATATTATGCCTATTGCGTGCTTCGTTTGACGCAAGATCCGATTCCTAATTGCATTTTGGTCATCAATTGTGGCTCCCAATTTTTTGTATTTCAAAATAACGAGTTCCACCGACTGACGAACGAAATTGAGATCCAAAATTACCAGCACAATAAAATGGTGGTCCGATTCATTGATGGTAAATCAGACGAGCTAACAACTTGGTTGGGCGTATCGATTTTGTTTTCATCACCAGATTATTCTGACTACAGAACATTCAAAAAGTCGATTTCTATGCGGAATATGTCATGCCGCCTTGGACAACTTAGAGCTACTCATGGCCGCTAAGGTGCATGATACAAGCACCGAAGTTGTGGTACGGAGTGTGTTTGCAACCAATTTCCAAGTAAATTTTGATGATCCTACCCAAAAAGTTACAAACTTCAATCAGATGCTTCCCTTCCGTACTGTGAACTTTTGGGATCGCATTCTGCATATGCTCCCCAACCATACAGACAATCACGCGTACTGTGGGTTTTGTTTTGGAATTTGCATCGAACACGGTGGTTGAAATGGTATACGAGGAAATGAATGTGTACAACGAAGAACCGCTCAAGAAATTTTTGATGGTACATGCCCGAAACAAGAATTTGTTGAGCTGTCGGGGGATAGTCTTTGATCTTTTTTGCCATAAATTGTGGTTCCGTGGGGAAATAATGTCGCTGGACCGGAAAATGCTAACTGCACAAAACGCCCAAGATTGGTCGATGGTCATTCCTGCCAGTGTCGATTCATGCGTTTTTTCAAGCTTGGGCGAAATTCCTCAGCTCCAACATGACAAGCCTTTGTATTGCCAACCACAACAAAATAACTTCCATTGCATCGACGCGATATTTTGGACTGAGCCCCAGCCAACGAGCCAGAGACCTCGAGCAATTTGTCGTCGGGGTCGATGTTATGCCAACATCACAACTTGGTGTTTAATGTGTTGCTATGCGTATTAAGTTTGACTTCACATGGATATTTATTTTGCAGTGTTGTGGATACTGTTCAATTCTACATGGTGGACGTGAGCTCTACCAACAGAAGTACTCCGATTGTTGACAATGTATTTGTCGAGTCCAAAAGATCGCGCAAGGAATGTTTTTTGTTGACGTTCGCAGTAATATTATAAAGCTAAGTGCTGTAGTTGAATGCTGTCCGAGTTTGAAACGTACGCAGACACACCTCTGCATCCGAGTCCATTTCGGAGCTAAAGTCCATAAAGGCGGTCTCGCCACATGCAAAAACTTTCCCAGAAGTCATCAACAATACAAGCCGCTCCCTCTCGATGTCATATGCCGACAGCTCCATGTCTAACTTGTTTCGATGCGCAAGGAATGTAGCAGCGTCGATCACCACTCGAGGTGCATTGAATATACTAGTATATAATTTTGACATTTAAGCTTGCCTTTTGTATGTACTTAATTTTGTCGAGTCAAACAGAAATCGTAGCGGCAATCAAACCGCAAAAATGAATAAAATCTGCAACCCAAACACATCGACGGCATGCAACTCACATGGTTTAAAAACCTTTCGAGTTGCAAGTACGCGATTCTTAAAGTATCACGTAGTGCTTGACACTTGACTGGAGAAGCTCCCAAGCGTAGAAATATAGCATCGAGACATCGCTCAAAGTACCACATATTCATTCGCAACGAGGTCGACAAAAATGTCAATTTGTTCTGATGTTGGGTGGGCGGCATGCTCACCCCCATGGAAATTCCAGAAGTAGAACGGTGAAGTTGTCAAGGTGAGTGAGGGCAATACGAGTCACATTCATGAGCACGGCGATGCGTGTGAGTCGTTCGAATTGGTTGGGCAGTGCCAATGTAGAATGGCGTGCCCCCACAGCACTGATACTCGAATCCTCTACTGGCTTAAACTGTCATGTTGCTGCAGCATGAGTTCGCAGGTAGCAAGTCAAGATCATCCTCGATAACCTCAAGGACAGAGTCGCGGCGATTGGCACTGCGTTGAACTTGGCTGCACACGGCGCGTTTGGCAAGCGCGTCGCTGAGGCGCTTGCCAAACGCCTCGGGGTCCTGAAGAGCCGACGCTGTCATGTTGATCAGCGTGTAGTCGTCGCCGATGGACCGTTCGATCACAGACGACGACGACGCTGACGATGCTGCGCAGTTCTTGCTCCGGTCGGCGCGACTCGCCCAGATGCTCGAGCTCGCGTGGAACGTGCATGACCGGCAGCTCAAGGTCGCCAACCGGAAGAACCTGCCCAATGCAGCCGAGGCGCGTACAGCATGGCCAGGAGCGGAGCATGGCCCCCCACGTCCAAGAACTAGTCCAGCGATGCGAGCAGAGCGTCCCACAATACGTCACATTTGTGCTTGGACCGATGTGGGGAGATGTCGAAGGAAATGATTTGCAGCCAATGGAAGGAGATTTTGAGATTTTGAGACTTCAAATATTCTTATTGGTCGAAATATTTCGTGTAGAGAATCTTCTCACGATTTCCGATCAATTCTTTTATCTGCAAAAAATGGGGTATTCACCACAATCACATTTCGAAACCAACGACAACATCGCTGACGTTATGCTGTGTCATTATTGGTGAGGGAAGGCCTTTCCACGTGAAGGCAGAAGCAAACGATCACGTTGCGATTTTGAAGACATATATCCTGGAGCAGAAGAAATTTAGTATTCATTGTGATGCGAATCTCCTAGATCTTTTCAGCGTGAAAAATCTGACGGAGATTGGGAAAACAGAGGTCGACTTCGATGGAGCACGTATTCATGATTTACTCACCAAGCAGATTTGCGATTTCGTTGGCTCAACTGAGCATTTAACGAAAAACACTGTCCATGTATCGATTCAACAACTGAGAGGGGGCCATTCATATTTTGGTGAAGCCCCCCCACACGTATGTCTGTCGCTGTGCATATCGATGAGCCAGATCTGAAACGACAGCGATACGAACGTGAACAAGTGAATCAGTGGCATTAAATTTCAAACTGGATCAAATGACGACGAATTATCCTCAACTCGGGGAGAGTTTTCAAGTTTATGGTCTGGATAGGAGCGTTTCGCCACATGAATCCACAGAATACTCACTCCTTTCTCGTGCACTTGGCGGCACATCCAGAACCGCGCCGTAATAGACTTTCCAACACCCGGAGGACCATCGATCCGTATTCCACCTTTCATGTCGTCCAATGCTTTTATCAAATCAATCGTATCTTGTCTGCAGTATGCCAGAAGACTGGGTTCGGAAGTTATGCTCAAACCAGCGACATCCAACTAGTATTGTCCGGTTGACATCGAATTGCACGTATTCTTTTTCTGGCACACCTAGGTAATTTTGGAATTTGTCTATATGACGTTGTTCTGATTGATGGAGTTACTAAGGATCATAGCCATACCACTTTGGAAGAGGTAGTCTTTTATTTTGAACTCGGACGCAAGAAGCAAGCAGTCTCGATTTCGTCAATGGAAAAAACGCTGGGGGGGGAGGAGCGAGGCTTTCCCAATTATCTGCTCATTACATTCACGGCTTCGTATTAAAGTTAAAAGATAATCGTTTAACCTGTTTAATAAGTATTATTATATATTTTATATTTTATATAACCCGGAAAAGTGTGTGTTATAGTTTACTTTCCATCGACTGAAATATTCCTCCCATAATTATTGTCCCAACACTCGTACACCCCAACACTTATATTTTATAGTTTACATTCCATCAACTAAAATATTCCTCCACCAAAATTGCCTCAAGACAAAAATACAAAATGAAACCATCTACAGAGTTCAAATTTTATCTATCAATTAATCTCAGTCCATATTTTTTCATTTGAAAGAACTTTATTGGCGTTTTATCTTTTAATTTTAATTTTATCAACTTCCTTATTAATTTTAAATACTGTCATTGTAATTTATTTATATATATATGTATATCTTATCATTAAATATTATAAATTGAAATTAATCAATGAATATTATATGTAGAAGGTTTCCCTTGAACAATTCATATATACGTTTGTACAGGTTTATTCATTGTTGAAGTGGCTTCTTTGGAAACGTCCATTCTCGAAACATGCCGAAGTTATTCTGCGTCGTTGTCGGGCATGAGGGAAGTCCTTTCTCTGTGAACATTGCTGCGGACGAGACCGTCGACGATCTCAAAGACAAGATCAAGGAGAAGAAACCACGAAGTATCACTTGCGATGCTGATGAGCTGGAGCTTTATCGCGTGGATGGCCTGGCGCAAGACGAGGACGAACAGTTTGTGTACAAGGGAACAACGATTGACATGACAACGTGCTCCTTGGATTTCTTTGGTAAAGACAATGCCAAAATGCCTCCACTCTCTTTGATCTCGGAACGCTTCAATGAAGCTGATGTGAATACCCGTTGGAAAATCCATGTTTTGGTGGTAATTCCACGCGAGATGCCTCCGACTGGTAAGCGGTCAATCGAAGAGCTTGGTGAAATCCTTGACGAACGCTTGAACAAATTTTTCAAGGATCGAGACGAAAAACGGTCTGTGTATTCGTTGTCAGACATGAATTCGGAGAAGAAGCGTCGAATACTCCAAAAGATGGGCTTGGACGTCAACGTACTTGAATTGGAGGAACCATGCAATACTTCGATCCCAGGTTATCCGTGGATTGTTGAGTTTCCTGAGAACCAGGA
>VJMH01001053.1:0-34780 GCA_009835185.1 Aphanomyces stellatus
GGAAGCGTGGATAGTCGCTCAAGAGTATGTTCAACTTGATGGCGATGACGAAGATGAGACAGCTCCTACTCTTGCGCAATATGCAGCTGCCTTGCAGAGCATTTTCCAGTTCTCAAACACTGATGCGATCGCTGCGTCAGTTGAAACGTTTCACCGCACAGCAATTTATGTACTTCAAGAAAAAAGCACCTTTCTTGCTGTTGAAGCTCAGATAGATGAATTTTCTGTTCATTTAGAACAGTCACAGTATCACAGCATATTATCGTTTCTCTCATTGCTCTCGTTTCGCCAACGACAATTACGATATGCCCACTTGAGGCCAATAGTATCGATTCATGCGAACCCTAAAGCGTGGTGGCACTTTTGTATCGAAGCCACAGTTACTGATGCGCGAAAACGTTTGCAAAAGATTGATTGGGCTTACGTTCGAAAGAAGCGAAACCAACAATCGCGCTATGTTCAATTGTATATTTTAATTCATGTAGCGTATCATACGTAAACTGCTCTTACGTGTATTGTTGTAGAGCCAACAAACATCTCAACTGGGTGAGCAATGTCTTGAAGAGTTTGATTCGTTGGAGTACGAAATGGAAAACGAGGATATTTTGACTTGCCGCGCACAAGCGAAGAAACAATTGAAATCTCTTGAAATTCACCAAGCGCCAAATTCAGGCTCATATTTTTCATATTCTTACTGGTTTGGGTCCCGCAACCCTAGTCAGAGTACGACTGAACAGGAAACAGAATATTTTTATGATGCAATCAATTATGACCCGAACGAGAAGATCCCGCCTCCCGAAAAAGAATCCCGCATTAAGTATCGTATTCAAGTAGTCTTACAACAATTTAGTGTGGAACTAGCATATGAATCACAGTCTTTAGTTGCTCTATGCGGAACTGGCATGTCACTAAATCATTTGAGTAGGAAGGAATCTATGGAGTTCATAATGGAAATATCGAATTTTGAGCTGCTAGAACCGACCCAAATGTGCAGTCTGACACGCCTATCCATGGATGTTGTGATGCAAAACCCAGAGGCCCTGCAAATGAGTGGTGCTCGACTGCGTTTGTGTGAAAACCAATTGCCCCTTGTCAGTTGCAAGGTGGAAATGCCACCAATTGGAGAAGAATTGGCTGACTTGGGCATCATTTTAATTTCGCAGCCGATGCAAGTATCTTTGGACATCCCATTTGTCCTCTCCTTGACATCATTTTTCAAAAAACCAACAAGCATTGACTTGAGCGACATTGATGCTGCTGCTTGGGAACGTGCCAAGACATTTACGAAATTTAGTGCAGCCCAGCTACGTCAAGCAATTGCAAGCCGTACAAAACTAAAACTTAACGTTGACGTGACATCGCCCGTCATAGTACTGACAGAAAATAGCGCAAGAGAAAATCCTGTCGAGATGACGATATATTTTGGTCACTTGCGAGCTATAAGTCAGCTTCAGTCAAGCTTGAATATGTATGAGCATGAACAATCAAAGTCCGAATTTCTGGCAAAATTGCCTGAAGAACAACTTCACGATCAATTGAAATTAATTATTCGTGGAGCTCAAATTGGCCTTAATGATGAAATGCCAATGATTGAACGAACTAATATGTCTTGTGTTCTAAAAACAAGTGTGGCCCCTGACGACCCCACAATTGCGTTGATGAAGTTAAGCGGCGATATGGAAGCATTAGATTTGCATGTTTCTACTTCTGGGTACATGAAGCTTAGGCAGCTGCTTGCTTCAATATCTGAAAATGTTATCGACAGTTTTTCTTCCCTCCCACAAACGAAGTGGGAAAACGATCAAGAAGACAAACTGCCTGAAGTAGATAAGGAGCAACTTGATATGGTCGATTTCGTTAAATTGGCGAATCGAGTTCAATTAAGCAGTCATTTTTCGTTGCAAAGTGCAAGTATATCTTTGTACGAGGAGACATCTCGACCATTGTCCAGCGTCAAGTTTACTAATTTGGCTTCAAGTATCATATTTAGAAATTTTGACAAACGGTTTGAATTCGTTCTCGGATCAATTGCAGTCGAAGATCATTTCCATAATGCTTTGCTTGTATCGTCTGTAAAAGAACAATCCTTAATTCAGTTGTCGATCACAATGATAAGCGCAGACAGGCCTAGTGTTCTAAATGGATCCGATGCCATGTGGGACAGAGTGAGGTATCCGCAGGAATTTTCCAAACCTCTATGGAAGGATATAATGCACCATCCATTGTCAATTGACATTGCTTTGGATGAACTAACGATTGAATATCATCGAGATACTTTATCACGTATCATATACTTTTTCTGTCAACCAGCTGAAGTTGAGAGTTCCATGGCCAAAATTTCTGAAGGAGTAAGTATAAACTCGATGGCATCAGTAGAATACAATGATAGTAACTCGAATGGTTGGCCGTCGTCTCCGTTTGTCACAGCGTTGATCGTCAATGTTAATACGAAACCAGACGTTGAAAATGAATGGCTTCAACTTCAGATGTGCTTTAAATCGCTCAAGGTCGTTTTGAAAACCGAAAACAACGAGACATTGGCACATTGCAGTGCCAATTCCTTTTATTTCTACCTTCAAAAATCTAGACGCATGAGTATTGCAATGTCGCTTGAAACACTCTTGTTAAGAGACAATGTTGACCGGGATATGGTATATTGTGGTGCAGTGACAAAAGGATACGACAGTCAAAACGAACTAAAAGGAGCAGAAAATATTCACAATGAGGCTGCCATGTTTACACTAGCTTATCAATCATACGGCATTGAAGATTTCGAAGAATCGTGGCATCCAGGGTACAGCTCAAGCGTTTCTTTTCGAATGCACGCACCGCGAATATGTGTGGTTTATCGATTCGTCACAGACATTCAAACATATTTCACAACTGGGCCGATTATGAATACGATTGACGAATTATGGCCAACTCAAACAGGCATTGATTCAGGATTGGTGGAGCCTGATACGCTGACAAATGTGTCAACGTTCCCGTTGCTCAATATTTGCTTGGTGGACACAATGTTAGAAATGCCGAGACAATCTACGGCCCAAGAGTCGCTTGTCATTCGTGTTGACATATTTATGCTGGAGAACGGTTCAAATTGTGTAGTGGAAACGTCAGATCCACTTAGCAAAGTCATCATGAATTCTCGCCTCAGATCATTACATCTTATTTTGAACGGGCTGCGCATTGTTACGTCCATGAATGACACACTAAGTTTGCTCGGTGGTACCAACATCAACATGGATTTAGATTTGGGAGATATGAAATTCCACCTGGAATCTCATCCTATTCGTTTTGTTTGCTCAAAAGAACAATACGGATTTCTTTTGGAGGCACCTTTGTCCAACCTATCTGAAGAGTCCGTTTTTTTTTCTCCTCTTGAAGTACAACCTCAACCTCAAAAAGCGCCGTCATCGTCCGGATATTCTTTCTCATCATCTATTCCAGAGTTGTCGATAGAACTTGTAGAAGGCTCTTATGGATATCAACCAACTAATACAGGAGACCTGTCACTTGCGAATTGTTGTCATGAAAACTCGTTGGCTTTATTCAGCATTGAAAATTTGGATTTGTCTCTAACTCGCCGTGATTCGCTTAGTCTTTCCGTAAAAATGACTGCAGTAGACATGCAAGACTCAAGACCTTCGGCCAAGATATCTAGTACCTATCGCTCGATTTTATCGTTGACAGGGGATGAGTCGCCAGCGCTATCGTTTATCTTCACTCAGTCGAATGAGGACATAATAGGACACACCATAATCAATTCAACAGCATCCCTCATTGTACCCGATGAAGTTGACATGAAGGAAGACTGCAACTCAATAAAATGGACAATGGAAATTTGTTTGAATGGTCTGAAGTGCATACCTTCAAATTTTCTGATGACTCTGGGCCAGTTTTTTGTCCGTAAAAAAGAAGATATCGACGTCGCTGGTCTTGACGAACTACAAGATTCTGGAGACGAGTTATCCCCACCTTGGTCATTTCCACCTTTAGGGCTACTTCTGCACTGTCAAAATGCATCCTTGTGGCTGGTTGAAGACCACTGTAAAGAAGAGTCCCGAATTTTGACCGTCAGTTGGGATGCCGACGTTGACGTTCTCTTGAAGTCAGGCATACACGCTCGCATTGTCCTTGACCATGTTCGAGCCAGCTCAAAACTGAATGATAAAGATGGATTAATGAAGCCATTCCATATGGACTGTATTGTCACATATCTTCCTCTGCATTCGTCCATTGTCATCAAGACTGACCGCGTATTGCTATTGAGATTTGGATATATGGACTATATAACACTATTAACGTGCCTCAGGAATATACTTCCCCCTTCGTCAAATAATCCCACCTCATCACCTCCCCAGCCGCGAAATGCACCCTATTCCCCCCCTCCGCCCGAACGTGCACCAATATTGTATGGTGTGACAAAGCTGAAGTTTTTGCTGTATAATCCACGAGGGTATCTGCAATCAAAAGAAGCATTGGGGCAATACAGTGGGCACTGGCGAAAATATCTCATGATACCACCAAAAGGACTTGATGTTGACGGATTTGATATCATGACATTTACATTGGAGTCGCGTGAAGATAATATGAATGGAAAACCAGTATGTTTTGGTGATACAATATGGCTTCAAGATTCACACGAACGACCTATCAATAAATTTGACCTTTTAGGAGCTTCTGGGTACCTTGGGGGCGATGGCAATGCGGGCCGTTTGGAATGCCGGCTATTTCAGGAAGGCAGCACGCTTTTCAATTCAGATAGAAGTGGCATCTATTCTGGAGATGTAATAGAATTTGAAGGCTTGTCATTGTATAATTCAACTCGTGAAAAAAACAATGGTGGGTATTTGATGTACAATGGCGTCGGCGATGCACCCGTTGCATTTGTAATTGAATCCGATGCTGATATGTCCTCAAATACAAAATCAAATGAAGTTGTAGAATCTTTGTCTCTGCAACTTACCATTCCCGGTATTCGCTTGACAATTTTAAATGACTTTAATTACATGCACTTACCGCTAATGCATTTGGAATTGATACCATTGCATGTAGTTCTGCGTGGCCAAGATTTTTCGAAGTACTCGTGTTTCATAAATATGGCATCTAACATCCAAATTTACAACTCGGAGCTTGCTGTATGGGAACCATTGGTGGAAGAGTTTACTCTGGATTTAGTGTGGCATAAATCTGGTGGCATATTATGCGAACAATGCATGTATCAAGACTCAATAGTATGTCCTCAAACGCCAAAATGCATGATCTCAAGGGGGAAATCGAAGGCATTCACAAAAATTGCTTCACGAGCGTATGAATCGAAGCAACAAATTTTTCGTGATCTATTGAATAAGGACGTAAAAACGTGTACAGCGGATACGTTATTGTTGGTAATCGATTCCGGCGTAGCAATCAATATCTGCAGAAATAACATCAATGTGCTACTTCATTCCATACAAGTGTTTTCGCCATCACTCAAAGACACCGTTCGCCCAGACACCTCATTTGGTTCTTACGTATACGTAGACAACCAATCGGGAATGCCTTTATCTTTCGCATTGGACACTACAAATCGTCAAAAACATGAACCACCTTCAACTGGAATCCCCATGACGTGGACAAATGTTCCATCTGGAGCGTGTTTGCCAACTTCAATGCTTGCGCACGAAGCACCTGCAGGAATTGTTATGGCACCCATGCGGCGTTTGATTTGGCTTCAAGACAATCGAACTCATAAGACAATGATTGTGCCAATTGAACATGGCCATAAAAGTTATTTTCAGTTTCAATTTGATCAACCATTGATTGGCGAAACAGTAGCTGAACGTGGTACTTTGATTCTGCGTATTCGCTCAGCTGTTAAGATTCAAAATTCATTAAAGGTCCCGGTTTATATTACTTATGACATGCAAAACACTGTTCAGCTATCACCAGGGGAAGCTGCATACGTTCCAGTCCATTCGTTAAATGAAGGACATATATGCCCGGACTTGGCGAAAGGGAAAGTTGAGAACAGTCAGTCCTTAAATTGGAGCCAAATGATTGTTGATGCAAAAAACGCTGACAGCATATCTAAACTACTGGTCAAAGTCCTTACGTTTTTCTGGAGAGAGCATCCACCGAGCGATAGTGTTGTTCCTCCCTATAATGCTCTCTTAGTATATTCAGTCCACGGTATGGATGTTGTGTTTGACCTTCACGCCATCCATGAGAATTGCTGTACCTACCCTCAACATGGAGCACTCTAATGAGAGTGTTTGGATTTTTGGTCCAAAGTTGGTGTCAAAAAGACAATATTTGGCAATTAGTCAGAACTGTTCTATTGTTATTGATTTATCAGATGTCATGAAGGTACGCCGTATTAAGAAATTACTTTAACTTTGTTGTAGTGTCAAAACCAAGATTCAATTCGACCGATATACTGCCGAATCTATTGCGAATTCTGGCTGATTGATCGAACAGAAATGAATCTACACTATAAATTTGAGTCTGGTGATTTTAGTCCACAAACTGAGGATTCTGGGATTTTCAATGACAACCAATTGACCATGCTTTCAAACTGTTCCTCTCACATGGCTGTGGTGAAAGACTACGAGTGGCAATCGCCTCCAGTTGACGTTACTGCAATCGGAACTCGAACATCTTTGTCACTGAGGTACAAGCCCCAAGGCCGTCGCCTCACAAAACGTATCACCAATCTAGTTATGATTGCTGAAGACAAAACAGAACAAAATGTCGAGTATGCAGTAGGGATGCGAATTGACCAAGGACCGTCAATTTTTTCCAGGTCTATTGTAATGACGTTTACACCTCGATACAAAATTATAAACCGATCAAAATCTACTACTCTTGAAATCCAACAAGAAAACGAAGAATTTATTCTTCAACCCAATGAATCGAAGTTCTTGAAGGGTCGATTGTTACGATTACGTGTTGAAAATCACATGTGGACAGAGTACTTTGAGATGGAAGCTGTTGGTGATCTAATCATGAAGGTTCAACAGGAGCCACGTCCCCACCCCCATTTTCACCATTGCTATGCTCAAGACAACCCAAAAGGAGCAATTGTTCAAGTGTCAATTCAGCTTCAAGATCCGATGATATTGGTTTCTCTTCGCTGCCAAGAAGAATTGACTGTTGACTCATTTTACCTCATTCGAAACGAGTGCACGCAGTTTAAAGTGATGGTTTGGCAAAAAAACTGTTCAAGTGCGTTCCCAACAGTAGATTGTGTTTTACCATACACCACACTGAGTTACGTACCTGATCAATATCTGAACTGTCCTACCCTATGTTTGCAAATCCAAAGCACGTTGCTATACGAAGGAAAACAATTAGAGCTCAATGTGCTGCCTGTCATTGCCATAGCTAACGTTGAAGTTACATTGAATAAGCCCCATAGATTGCCGATTATCCACGTCGGGCGACGACGAATTTGGATTGATGTTGTAATGGAAGGCACAACAAAAGTCATTGTCGTGACAGATGTATTGCCAGGAACATCTACTGCCCACTTAGACAAACGACAGGCTATGCTTCTTCAAGATTGGAAGCGCATAATAAATTGCCTTGGACCCACAGTTTCAATGGTCAATACGTATGCTCGAGCACCAGCTGTGTCACTCTTTGATACTGTACACCAATGGAATTGCAATCTCAGAGTGGTTGAAGGTCGAAGGTTCGATGTTTTGGCAACAACGCGGGACAACTTCTCCCCTAACATACAAGTTGAATGGGCTGGACAGAAACGAGAACTTCGCCCTCAAAATTTCGCGACTAGCCCAATATGGCTACCTTTGGACTGGGACGCATTGGCCGCTGAAGTTGGTGATCATGTTGCGTTTTTTCGCATTGAGATATTCCAGCAAGACAGTTTGTTTGGCAGCCGCAAGATTGGTTTCATGGAGATGGATGTACTATCGTATTTGCAGGAGCATCCATATGGTGTATTAGACGTGTGGTGTCCCCTAATATCTTGTACAACTGGCCAAAAGTCAAGCGCATGCCTGCATTTGCTATTAACCCATGAGCCATTTCACGTTGATACAGAAATTGAGTATACAACGGCAGAAGACGAGTCTTGCTTAATAGCGCTGGAGCGTGAAATCGAAATATTGCAGTCATGTCAAAAAGAGTTTCAAAGAGTTCTGACAGAGGCATCGTTAGACGTGAGCTCAAACGAAGTGTACGAAGCAAAAGATAAAAAGACTGTGGGCTCCATGAGTAGTTCTGTGAGTATTTCGAGTGACGAAACTTTCATGGACGATAAAAAGGAATTGAGTATTATTGTCATGAATGTCTCATATTTGGACCTGGATGTTACCAATCATAACTTTTATTGCGCTATGGAATTTGATACAGCAACTCGATGTACAAACCCAGCAACACCAAAGCCATTAGAAAAAGTACCAGAAAGGAAGCAGGCCGTTTTAAACTTTTCCAGCACACAGCCACTTGGTTTAGACTTGGTGTACAATGAAGGACGAGTAAAGATTCATGCCATTCATTACGATGGACAATGTGGTTCAATGTTAAACGATCAATTACTTGGGATTGGGGATATCGTTTCAGCGGTAAACTCTCAATCAATATTGAACTTGTCCAAAGATACCGCATTTGCTGCGATTGAAAGGGCAAAGGCATTAGCACCAACTTTCACCTTGGCGATCACGCCAAATTCATGGGAGTTGAAATGGGATGTCGAATGGAATAGACGAGTTATATTTGAAGAAATGTCTACTAATTTTGTCAAAATTTTGCTGTACCGCCGAGACGCTGAAAAAGATTACGGCCTGAGCGCCGAGAAGGAGTCAAGTGTGCTGCCTTTTTTATACTTCTTTGGCGAAGACACAATCTTGGACACTTTGAATCCAGCAAAACAACACACCCAACAAGACGATCTTGTAGCAATGTGCTGGCTCAAACTTCCCGACGATGACGAAGATGTCGTGTCAATGGGTCATTCCCACGAACGCGTGTGCGCATTGTACCAGAGTGATCAGTCAGATTTGAATATAGTTGGAACAATTCGCCTGGCTGCAAAGTGGCAAGTAAAGAAACCCGACGAAGCCCAAACTACGATCGAACTATACGCTCAAATTGAAGTCAAGCACCTATATGTATCTTTTATCAGCGATATTGAAGTCATTCTTGCATCTCTCTCAGGATCGTCTCAAACAGCTGGCATTCAATTATCCTACGGCACGCTGACGGACAGTCGCCAAATTGTTAATGTTCGAATGTGCCATTTGCAAATTGATAATCAATTGCTCGACACAAATTACCCCGTTCTTTTATCCCCTGTCAAATCTGACTCGCCTGACCCAATCCCTACATTCCAAGGCATGATCGTAGTCAACATGTTGCCTTCCGTTATGCATTTCGAGTACATATTTGCGCAAGTTCAGGTGCGGACTCAACCAAATGAATTTATTCACGCTAAAATATGGGTTAGGAGTTGGAGGTAAAACTGGAGGATTTCGTCCTCGTTGCCATCATTGGCGTGTTTTCAGGCATAAATTGGAGTGCATGGAAGTCACAACAAGTCGTATCGACGAATCCGTATGACCTACTCCTGGCTGAGAACATTATATCTGACTTTCAAACTGTTGAAATGGAAACAAATAAGAAAGTAGTCTTGCGCTGGCTGCTTCTCTGTCCAATAAAACTGCGCATGACTTTTTCCAGCACGACCGACCGACCCCTGACTCATTCTATCGTACGCAGCCTCGACTTTGTATGATGTACTTAAAATTTCTCTGTATAGTTGTCACCCAACATGAGCCCACTTCTTCGAAATTTTATTGGCGCTGCTGCTGCTTTGGTCACCAACTTAGATCGAGCACCAATTGAAATCCCAGAGTTTTTCATTGAAAACGTCTTCGAGACCAAGTATACTTTGGGATATTACATCATGCAGCATTATGTTCATTTTGGATTACGAAGTTGGTACAAGGTGCGTGCGATCCTTACGACCAAAATTATCAATGATATTTTTGTAGATTATTGGTTCCGTGGATGTTCTTGGCAATCCAATTGGCTTGGTGAGTACGCTTGGTACAGGTGTAAAAGATTTCTTCTTTACACCTGCACAAATGCTTTTGGAAGATGAATCTGGACTGCGTATCGATAATCTACGAACAGGAATGACGAAGGTATTAACTGATCTTCATCCAGACCATCTGCTTGAAATCTATTGTGAACTTCAACATAGGGTTCGAAAAGCTTACTTCGCAACACTGCAGTCGGCGTATTCCATACAACAGGGAAAATTACTGAGACATTGGGAAAAGGATTGGCCATGTTGGCTATGGATACCCAGTACAATGTTCAACGCCAGCAGAGAGCCCTTCGTCAGGTTATTCACACCTCATGTTTTAATCGTTAACATAGAACTAGGCGTCAAGCATTGGACATATCGGAGATGGCATCGTCGAAGGTGGGAAAGATCTTGCAGGTGGAATATGGCAAGGTGTTCGAGGCGTCGTTGTGGAACCTGTCGTTGGTGCTGCCACTGATGGTGCCAGTGGCTTTATAGTTGGCTTGGGAAAAGTATGGCTAGCATTTGTATATATTCCTCGATCATCTTTGCTAGGGGTTCGCGGGTTTGGTTGTGAAACCAACGGCTGGAGTTTTAGATCTCTTGAACAGCATTTCTCAGGGGGTTAAAGTGACAGCCGAGTCGATTGATACAGGAATTCACGGCAGAGGCACTTCGAGAATTCGTTTACCTCGTCGCATTGAGTACGAATTGAACATCGATGGCATATTTAATAAATCGTTGTAGAATGGATGGAGTTTTAGTTGCATACTCGCAGGTTCGACGAAGCAGCTTTTGGACATGACAAGATGAACTATGCGATAGAGAGAAGCCAAAGGAAGTGCAATAATGCTCCTTTCGGGCCTCCAGGACGAGTATATTACTACCTGTAAGCCTGTTTGCTGACATGAGTGTAGTTACGTGTATCATATCGAGCACAATGATGGAGGCATTGTACTTCTGACCGACAAACGAATTTGCTGTTTGTCCAAAGGTCATCAACTTTGGGAGGTGGCACTAGATTCGACCTTGCAAGTTCAAGCGGAGGACCAACAACTGACACTCTCACGAGGGAACAAGAAATTGTATGCAGTTTCGTGCACGGACAGTACACGGCCGCAACACTTTCAAGTTGCAGTGGATACATTGGGCCATTCCAGTGTCCAAGACACACGCTACTTGCTTCTCAATTTGGAACAAAATTCTGAGACACTCGCTGTATCACGACCCAGTATGGACACAGTCGACCGTGTTGCACTGCTAGATATTGAAGATTTGCAAGACCAACCAATTCGTTCAGTAAAGGTCGAGCTATGCCACATAGAAAACAAAGACGCTCACACGAGAGTGCCCCCTCGATCGATGATATCCTTTTCAAACTACGTTAATTTTTGGATAATTCTCTCTTGTTGGTATCCTTGACTTCCTAGTTTTGTGAACGATGTCGTTGTGTCTTTTACTGTGTACCGGTTGCTCGTTTTGGGTGGCCCTTACCAATGGACCGTGTTTCGCCGTTACAGTGAATTCAGGTCATTCAGACTCAATGCGTCGAATCTGAGAAGTCACGTAGGGATTTTCATGAGCGACTTCTGACATCAGGCGTGAATGTGAGTGTACTCCCGTCGTTGCCAGGGAGGCAGTTATTCTTCTCCACGAGTGAAAGCATTGTATGCTCGAGTTTATGTTTCCCTTTTGACTCTTTTGCGAAAGGTGAAGCACCGAAAGGAAGCCCTCGGAATCTATTTGCAAGTCATTTTAATGCATCCATTCCTCCTCCATACCCCTGGTATATTTTTTCATCGCATGGCTTCGTTTTGAAGAAAAATTTAGATACAATCCATTTCCTTACGCACGACGCGAGCGATATTCAAGTGGCCCATGCTGGCTTGAGTTAGTCCTGTCGTGTGTTTATTGAAATGAGTCATTTTCTCCGCAAATTAGTATATATTACCTCGTAAATTCCATGCCGTTCCATTTTTGCCCCACCAGCACTCACAAATGCTCAGTGCCTCAAAGAGTATTTAATTTGATTATCCACATTACAACGACTTGCGCTCTCATACGTGTATAAAAATCTGGGCCGTTGCCACTAATAAAGAAACCCCACCAAACACGAGGACAGCGTAGACGTAGTTTTCGGAACTGAACGGGCCACTGTAAATATTTGTTCGGGGGTCTTCTCTTTGAGAGAACAGCTGCAACAACGCAGGAGTGATAAATGCGACGTAAATACCGAATATTCCAGAGAACTGGAGCGTCACAGACAAATCCGTGACAAGCACGGCAATGACTAACGGAGGGATGGCTGCGACTAACCGGCAGATGAGTCTCTTGTATTGGAGCCATCCGCAGTGACCCTTCAAGGATGCGACCAAGTTGTCCCCGAGCGTAATTGCAATCAGAGGGAATACACTTAAGGTGTCCAGGGCAGGAAACAGAACGACGAGGAAGGATAAAAAACGTGCCCATATTGGCATGGTGCCTTCAATCCCCCAAGTAAACGAGGCCCAGTTCAAATTGACGCTGGAGCTGATTTTTGGACCAAAGTAGTAGCAGCACGAAAGCGACAATGCCAAGTAAAACAGAGTCGTCGTCAACAGCGCGTATCCAAAAATGGAGGATGCCTTAGCTTGGTCCTTGCGGGCCAATGGCGCCAACAAACCAGGAACAGAGTGTTGGAACAACTGAAAACAAATGTCAGCAAAGACACAAATGGTTGCGCACCTGAGAGAATACAGTCGTGCTAAAGAGCAATCCGAATGACTTGAAATCAACGAATGGAACTTCACTGGTGTACGGAGTTTGAATAGGATACAAGGCACCTGCCGTAGAAATAAGACACCAAGACTAGAATGTCGTGCGTACCGCTATCCTTGGCATCAGTAAACAAGGCAACCGACGCGCTTACAACCATGGTCGTAAGGGCGAAGAATCGTACAATCGCCATTGCCACTTGGA
This sequence comes from Aphanomyces stellatus, assembly GCA_009835185.1. Lineage (NCBI taxonomy): Eukaryota > Oomycota > Saprolegniomycetes > Saprolegniales > Verrucalvaceae > Aphanomyces > Aphanomyces stellatus. The sequence goes on from VJMH01001053.1 coordinate 12,995, forward strand.
CGTGAATTTGCTCATTTAAGTCTAGGTCAGGGACATCAGACATCGAGCATGTCTCGACGACGGCCGGGACGTACCGACACAAGAGAGAGGAACGACAATGATACCAAAGATCGCCGCAACAACGGCATTGCTGCCATCGAATACAGGCAATTGAGAAACGATGCTGTTCACAAAGACTTGGGAATACCCCAACAAACCACCATACATCAATCCAAGCAAGCATACTTGGTACAGAGTCGCACCGACGACACCGAGGAAGCGGTCGCACAACGTTGTGACTTCGGGAAAGTGGTACGGATCGCGAAGCAACTTTGTTTTGGAGTTTTTCGCATCCAATTCACGGGCGCGAGTGGTGGTTTCGCTCACCCACATCACGGTGATGTATGAGACGAAGGAGACGAACACGAGGAGGGCGGAGCCAAAGACGATGCCGGCCTTGTACAACGCATACGGAACACCGAGACTGCCAACGCCCAAGATATAATTCACCGTGAAGGAGTACGCGATCACGGGCGAATAGTTGGACGACGCACCAATATCCGCGGGGTTGAAGCTCAGGGAGCGCGAGAGTGAAAACGAAATGAGCTGATGCGCCGCGCGGGTCGACCGGGTTTCGCCGACTTCAATCTCTTCGTTGAGAGACGCTATGGAGACAGACGCGATCGAGGCCATGGATGTCTCGTCCCTGGATCGGTCGCCGGCGTCGTCGAACACAGATCCCCAGTCCATAGCAAGAAATGATTTGACCCAGATCGGCGGAATTCTTGTTGGAGACAACGGCCATGTGGAAAATGACAACCAGTCATTCTCGCATTTGATTGGCCCAATCTTTCGAAGATTCGATGATGCTTTACCGGCCAGGGAATTCTGCCAAGATCTCTCTCCCATCGAGTCCCTTCTGCTCACACCATCTCTTTTGCTCCTCCGACCCATACCAACTCTCTCCCTTCGACATGACTCTGCGGAAACCTCGACTCTATGTCTACCTCATGAAGCAGACTCTTTATCGGTGGCATTTCACGTGGCGCGACAGCCCCAGATGGTTTAGCACATACTGGCGAGTTACCACTGCATCGAGAACATATATATTCGATTACTGGAGATATGCTAGAGTTCATGGGGCTCTTCATCTCGCAATGTTGCGCGCCTGCTTTCCCATCGTCCGCCATGTTGACGTGACGGGACATCTCTCACCATCCGTGGATACCTGTGTCTCACGTCGAAGATCCCGTCGAATGCAAAGCGATCCAGAGCGCAGTCTCGTGACACACACATGCAGGATTCCCGCACAGCTCCCATCGATCATCGGCACACCCGACGAAGGACGCCTTGGCGCGCATGACGCAATGTGGCATGCCATGTTTGTGGAAGTCATTGTATGCCAAATGCCCAACGCAAACGTCGACCTTGAAATCCATCTGCATGCCAAGCGAGCAGCACATGGCGGCGGTGTCGAGAAACCTGAGTATTCACTCCAACAGTTTATTCATGACTAAGTATAATATATATATTAAATTATACAGGCTACTATACTATAAAGTTCAAATTCAAACTCGCTGGTGTGTGGCCAAAGGCGAACAAAAGATGGAGCTCTACGCGAGCCTCGCCGACACTGGCGGCCCGAAGAAGAAGGAATACTGGGATCGCCGCACCTTTTCGTCTTTGGAGGAACAGCAAGAAGCGATGCGGAACTCAAGTACACTTTATGTGGGGAATCTCAGCTTCTTCACCAGCGAGACTCAAATCTACGAGCTGTTCTCCGTCGTGGGACCGGTGAAGGCTGTCATCATGGGGTTGAACCAATTGACGAAGACCCCTTGCGGCTTTTGCTTTGTCGAGTATTTTGCCAAGGAGCATGCCCAAGCGTGCTCAAATTTTATCAGCGGAACAAAGCTCGATCAACGTGTGATTCGATGCGACTTGGACGGCGGATTTGTCGAAGGCCGCCAGTATGGCCGCGGCACATCAGGTGGGCAAGTCCGTGATGATCGACGATCGAAAGAAGACTATGACCCTGGTCGTGGTGGGTACGGCAAGAAGGAAGACGACTTCGGTCTACACGCGTCCCATTTCCGACGACCTGGTGTTCGGAAGCGCTCGCGAACGGATAGCATGACGAATGATGAAGATCGCTACCACCGCCAACCTCAATATGCGCGAAAGACTTCCAACGATGTCGTCGACACGCGGGAAGAGGATAAAAAGGAAGACAACCCTCGGTTCCAAGAGCGTGACAGCGACGGCGAGCAAGATGCCGAGGACGACTCGGAGATTGCTCCTGATAACTAATTTGTATCCCTTTCTACGATGAGTATGAAGGTGTCATACGGAGCTCCTCTACTTTGGGTCTTCTTCAAACCTTGCATATTCCTGCGGATCGTGAACGCGAGAACCGAGAAAAAAAATCATTTTGAGGAGTTCGTTTCTATTGTATCCTACAAGTACCAACCATCCCATCTTCTTTTGTACTATTCTCCTTTACTAGGATATGCAAGCGATAATAGACGTTGGGATGCCGATGCTCGTGCTCCGAGAGACCAAACTCCGTTGAAGAAACCGATGCACGGGCTCGGCTGTTATTACTTTGCACCAATGACATTGTCTTGTATTATCATATCCAGTACATGTGAGGGTGCAATTAGTTCCATTAGAGAGTGTTCTTATATCGAGAGTTATACTGAATCCAAGGCTAAAAATATCTGGGTGGAGGCAACTGCCGACATATGAAATTTTGTATGATCATATAATACTCAAGATATTCTGGAGCAGGGGAGTTTCGCCAAAAATTCTTCATTCTTGCCCACACGTCAGTGCTTGAAGAGGAAGATGAAGTGGCTTCGCTCGGAGGAGGTGGAGTACATCTCCCTGATTGTGAATGAAGATGCTGCGCACGATTGCGTTCAAAAGTTGGGCGACCTTGGGGTGGTTGAATTCACGGATTTGAACCCCGAATTGACCCCCTTCCAACGCCGCTACGTCTCGTACGTCAAGCGATGCGATGAAATGGACCGCAAGCTTCGTTACTTCCATGGCGAAATGACCAAGTTCAAGATTAATCCTAAGAGTGCTGGAAGCATTGACTCCTTCCTGGCCGGCTCTGCGGACGTGAGGTAACAAATCACAGTATTAAGATGTATTTGAGCTTATGGTTGTTTCAGATACGGAAGCCAAGACACAGCTGTGCGCGCCTTGGACACGTTGGAACGTATTTTGGAAGACAAGGAACAAGAATTGCTTCAGTTGAACACGATGCACGAAAAGTTGACCCGTGAATACAACGAACGCAAGGAGCTTCAAGAAATCATTTCTCGCGTGGGTGAATTCTTTGAAATCGATATTCCTGAAGCGACCCGTCGTGACTCCCGTGTGAGCTCCCGCACTGGCAGCAGCATGCAGCTCAACCCCTCGCCCATTGATACCAATGAAACTGATTTGTCAATTCGCTTCAAGAACATCACTGGTGTGGTCCCTGCCGACGAACGCTTGAAGTTTGAACGCATGATTTTCCGCGCCACCCGCGGCAACTGCTTGTCTCGCTTTTCTGCCATTGACGAGTTGTTGGTTGACCCTTCCACCGGTGTCGCCGTCGAGAAGCATGCTTTCGCCATCTTTTTCCAGTCGCAGTTTATCGAAACGAAGTTGCGTAAGATTTGCGACGCTTTCCATGCTCGTTTGTATACTTTGCCCTCTATGGACGATCGCGTGGCGGTGCGTATTGTTTTTTTTGAAATTTCGCTAATCTTTATTTAGATTGCCAACTTGATCCAAAGCAACAACGCCGAGTTGAACCAAAGCTCGCACATTTTGCGCCGCAATCGCGAAAGTTGTGTCTTGCTTTGCCGTGAATTGGCCGAACATTACGAATCGTGGAAGTGGTCCGTGTTGCAAGAAAAGGCGACGTACCACACACTCAATACCTTCAAGGCTGACGTGAGCGGCATGCTCCGTGGCGAAGGTTGGGTCGTCAAGTCTGCCCTCGATCAAGTGCGCCGTGAGGTTGAACGTGCCCACAGCGCTGACGATAAGTCGATGCCCTCTTTGGTCGACAAGGTGCCCAAGCCATGGCCTGTGCCTCCCACGCATTTCCAAACCAACAAGTTCACGGATGCTTTCCAATCGTTCGTGGACACCTATGGTATTCCTCGCTACGGAGAAGTCAACCCAGCCGTGTTTACGGCTGTCACATTCCCGTTCCTCTTTGGTGTCATGTACGGCGATATTGGCCACGGCTTTTGCGTATTCTTGTTTGGCATGTACATGATTGCCACGGAAAAGATTTTGGAAAAAGGACGTGTGGGTGAAATGACGGCCCAATTGTACGGTGGTCGTTACATGATTACGTTGATGGGTGTGTTTGCCATTTACGCTGGGTTTGTCTACAATGATTTCTTTTCGTTGCCGTTGAACCTGTTCGGCTCCAAGTGGTCTTACCCCGACAACTGCGAAGAATTGGGCAAGGAACACAAGAAGTGCGAAGCGTATTACAGCTATGACGGTTTTACCAATACGTCCAAGGTGAACGTGCAAAACGGCCACAACGTTTACGGTTTTGGTTTGGACCCAATCTGGAAGACGTCTGAAAACGAATTGCTCTTTTTCAATTCTTTCAAGATGAAGACGAGTATCATTTTGGGTATCACGCAAATGGGCTTTGGTATTATCCTCAAGGGGTGGAACGCATTGCACTTCAAGGACTACGCGCTCTTTTTCCTCGATTTTGTGCCACAATTCATCTTCGCCGCTTCGTTGTTCTTTTACATGGTGGTCTTGATCGTGATGAAGTGGGCCATCGACTGGACCGAACGCATGAGCTATGAAACCTGCCCGTTCAACTTTGAAGGGCCTAAAACGGGCTGCCGTCCTCCTGCTTTGATCAACACGTTGATCAACATCGCGTTGAACCCGGGCGCCGTGGCCGACCCCATGTACGACGGACAAAAGAAGACCCAGCAGTTTCTTTTGCTCTTGGCTGTTCTGTCGGTCCCCGTGATGTTGTTTGGTCACCCTTTGTACTTGAAGATGATTCATGGACAAGCTGCACCTGAAGTCTCTCACCAGGTAGATTTTGAGCAATTGGAAGAAGAGGATGAGCATGCGCATAAGGCCCCTGTGGCTGCCTCGCATGGCCACGGTCATGGCCACGGCGAAGAATTTGTCTTTTCTGAAGTTTTCATCCACCAAGCGATTGAAACAATCGAATTCGTTTTGGGGATGGTCTCCAACACTGCATCGTACTTGCGTCTCTGGGCGTTGAGTTTGGCCCATTCAGGTACTCATTTTCCGTTGTTTTTTTTGTGCGATACTAATTTTTCCCTGTAGAATTATCGACTGTGTTTTTCGAAAAGGCAATGCTTTCGGCGATCAATATGGATTCGTTCTTGGCAATTTTCATTGGGTTTGCTCTTTTTGCCGGTGTCACCTTCGGTGTGATTTTGTGCATGGACGTGTTGGAATGCTTCTTGCATGCCCTTCGTTTGCATTGGGTCGAATTCCAAAACAAGTTTTACAAGGCCGACGGCCGCAAGTTCCATCCTTTTAACTTCAAGGAAATGATCCGCGCAACCCAATTTGAACCCAGCGGTTAAACAACTTGTAAGCAAGTTGTCTTCCACGACGAGCTAACAGGTTTTGCATTTGTTAATCATGCACATAATCGGATCCTATTTCATTTCGTTAATTTGGCAGTGCAATCATTTTGTTCAGTTGATTTGGTCAGATTAACAGTATATTTTAATATCTGAACTGTGTAACTTCGAAGTATATATAGTTATTTGGGGGTTTACGAAATAACAACAAAATTCGTATTATAACTGTTAAAATGGACTTCGTACGTGAATTTGGTATCTCGGCGTGGATGTCGACTCTGTGGAAGGACATGGCCACATAGAACCACATGTGAAGGTCGGGCAGGACCAAATGTCGAACGTCGAGTCTACCATGAGGACTAATAGTACAACCGCCGGGTGTCAGCGAAAAGTCTGATTTCAAGGTGCTTGACCGTGATGTGCTCGTGTTTTGAAGCCACTCGTGGAGCCACGTGACGAAGCTGTTCATGTATCCGAGCTCGATTTCGCTCGTTAGTGGCGGTGATTACAGCAGTACGCGAGATACGCGTGCCGTTTGAGTAGCTGAAAACAGGATCTATATGTGATTGCCCCCGTAAATGTCGTCCTGCGACGAAACATGAAGCGAGTCTTCCCTTACTCGACTGTAGATAGACACGCCATTTTGTTAAAATGTCAGAAATCAAATTATCCGGATTTTTTGCTATATTTTGGTAATTTTGTGCCATATGTGATGGCATCAGACCAGGGGGTTGGAATGATGATCCTCTCTGTTAAAAACATTCCTGCGGAGGGAGCTGTTGGAATTGATTCGTTCTACGACGCAAAACGCCAAATATTCTCGTCACCTTGACACAAGCTCAAGAAATACTCCAGAAATTATGAGTACTCCGTCGCGTTTAAGGATTAGTGTCAATCTATTCCCCCGTTCATTTATTCTATTGGTCAAGTTTGGAAATATTTGATTTTGGTGGGGTGCGAGGACACTTAACGCTATGGCGTCGGTGATTTGGAACACACATAGCGTCGCACCGGTGGAGATCGCGCCTCGAGTGCCCCTTGCGGTGGTACTCGGCGCGAGACCTGGTTGTTGACTGGCATAGTGAAGGTAAGACTGTTAAACCCGAATGAATGTATAAGCTTGATAATATGATGAATGAATGTAAATTTGTGGTGCAATGTGATTGGTGGAATAGTACGTAACCGGATTGTCCGGAAATTTTGCACCACAATAAAAGATATTCGGCTCCAATTTGAGATGGAAGGCAAGCGCCCCGTGTGGTTTCTTCTGGTGGATGGCCAAGGTGAAGCGTACAAGGGAACGAGGACAAGCAAAGTGGAGATCCGTACGGACAGCTATATTGATGATTTCTTAGATGCTGTGCATGCGAAGCACTCGAACACCCTCAAGGGAATTGATCCAGCTCGACTTGTAGTCTACTCCAATAAGGCCGCATTTGACGGAAAGAAGGAGAAACCACTAAACGTTCGCAACAAGATTGGAGAAGAACTCGGCAAGGATGACGATATGTATGTGGTTGTTAAAACTCTGGAAATACCGCAAGTTCAACCAAGGCTGCCCTTTTCCGATGGTATCAATCCTTTGGGCATGCATTTTGATCGGCAAGCACTTTTGGACAGAATGCACAAATGGATTACTGGTGAGGAGGGAAGAAACCGATTCTTATTGCTGAATTCCCCTGCAGCTTCTGGCAAAACATCGTTGTTGGTCTTGTTTCAGCACATGTACCACCGATATGACAACTGGGTGATTCATTACATTTCGTTGTTCAGAGACAATCGTGATCCACGGCAGACTCTCATTGATTTTGGATTGGATTGTTACAAACGAACTTGCAATTATCCGAAAGTGATTTACTTGCTCGACGACGCGCAGTGCATGTATGACAATCCTTCATTTTGGGCTTATCTCATCAAAGGCTTGCCTCTCGACTTTGATGGTGGCGTCCGATTCATCATCTCAGCGACTCATGTGATAAGTTCTGTGAATGAATCGAGCCCTCCAGATTTCAAACAACTTGAAACAATTGGTCGTGATGATTTACTTTTGTCGTCTGATCAGTCTATGACCCTGCTCGAATCCAATGCGCCTTTGGGTTTCCCGTCGAATTTGCAGAATTATTTCGAGCTCAAGGGAGCCATCGTACAACATTGCAACGGACTGATTGGTGCATTATGCAAGAGTGTATCATTTTATGGTGACCAAATTCGTCATTCTGTGCCAACACAAGTCGAATGTCTTCAGCTTTTCTACTCCAAGAAACTGCTTGATCACATGGATCGGTGTTTTGGAATCGTTGACAATTCTCGCCTTTATCCCGAGGCGAACAATGTTCTTTTGAAATGTGTCATGGGAGACGACATCAACTCAAACACGGATGTGCGCTTGTTGGACATTTTGACGTCATTCGCCAAGGCAGGGATTTTGCTATTTGACGGCTACAATTTCAAGTTTTCATCGTTGTTGGCAAAGAGATATTTCACGAGTCGCTACATTCCGACCCGTGCCAGTAGCGACCCGCCTGATCTTCATCAGCTTGTGATGCAAACCATTGGGAGTATATCTGCCGAGGCCCTCAAGTTATCTACGTCAAGTCCGGCTGATTTCCCGAAAGAAACCACCTTTCAGCATTTGTTCATGCTTGGGCTATTGTGTAATACAACGCACAAGACGGCAATTTGCTCTGAGCTGTCAAGATCTTTTCAAAATGGAACTCAAGTGAGAGGTGAGATTAATTTTTTTGTGGATGGGGATCATATGTGGGGCATTGAGTTGGTTCGTTGTGGGGATAAAATTGGCGAGCATATCAGCAGGTTCAGTCCAATGGGGAAGTACTCTGGTTTGGAAGCGAAGGATTACATTGTGGTGGATTTCCGCAGAGGTACCACAAATGTACGTCTAGATTCTCACCGAGCAACGGTATCATTTCAAGTCTCAAATGGACAAACATGTTTCAAGGAAGTAAATGTCAAGTATGGACATCGTGATCCTGAAAACTTGACACTACAGCCGTAGTGCAACGTTTGAAGTCTTTCTTTAGCTTCGAGTGTTGCTTCAGCATGGATTTTTAATCTTTTTCATAAGTTAAATGGATTTGCCAACAGCTGTCATCCGTAAAATTTTGCACCACATGTATCACATTAAATGTTCTAATTAATAGAGTACGCCAATTTATTTGTCTTCCTATTACTTCGAGTGTTGCTTAGCATGGATTTTAAATCTTTTTCGTTAGGTACGTGTTGGAATGCTTCTTGCATGTCCTTCGTTCGAATTCCAAACAAGTTTACAAGGCCGACGGTCGCAAGTTCCATCCTTTCAACTTCAAGGAAATGATCCGCGCAACCCAATTTGAACCCAGCGGTTAAACAACTTGTAAGCAAGTTGTCTTCCACAACGGGCTAACAGGTTTTGCATTTGTTAATCATGCACATAATCAGATACTATTTTGTTTCGTTGCATTTGGCAGTGTAATCATTTTGTTCACATGTCAGTTGATTTGAGCAGATACACAGTTTAGATATTGAAATATCTAAACTGTATTTATTTACCCCCTATGGGGGCCTGTCTGGATGCCATCAAAAAGAATATTGCAATAATTCAATATTTCATTGTCTGCAAAAATGAAAAATGCAGTCACAAATAATGCAATATTTCAAAATAAAAACTCTCTGGATGCCATTTCCAACATATTTTAATTGCACTCTGTGGAAATAATCTGACCAATCAGAGAGCAGGTCGATTGAGATCTTTCGAATTTGTTTTCGTGCGAATCTCATTTTGAAAGCACACCCGAGACAGGGAGGTGCAGCAGACGGCACAGCGGTCCGACGGGAACGACAATCGACGAAGGAAATGACAAGGCATTACGACTCGCAGCTCGCGGAAGCACGTGGTGCTCTCACCCACGACTTCTCTGTAGCGCAAAACACGCATTCATTCATCTCTGTCGCGATCTTCTACGCCCTGCAGGTAATGACGGGATCACAGCATGCGTTGATGACAGGACACTTCTCGGCAATGCATGTGTGTCTCCACTGATATACGAGAAACCAGTAGCAGTAGCGACTCTCCACGAATCACCTCATCGCAGTCGACTGAAATCACATCAACGAAATGCTTTCCCTTCCACAATGGATTCTGGAATGTGAAGTGCATTTCCATGCATGTCACGGACTGATCAGGATTAACTGGTACGACACTCGATCATGCGGCATCGGCGAATTCATTCCAGGTGAGTTGATGGAGTCGATGGCGCTTCAAGGCGATGTTCATGGGCGTTTCGAGCAAATATATTCTATTTCAAGTCGAATATTTTTATTCCGTTTTTCGTGATAATTAGGGCCATTTATTGCGATAAATTTTATGCTGGAAGTGGCTACAACTTCCGAGAAAAACCATTTTTCGATTTTATCGCAATAATCACCAAATTATCACGTTTTATTGTGATATTCGATGGCTTCCAGACGGGCTGCCCCAAAATGTGTGTATTACTCCTGGCTGTGCAATGTCGAGATTTTTGCACTCTAACCGGACAAAAGATTTCCGGTACTCGTTGTGATTGGACAAAATTAACGAACTGATTGGATTGTCAAAACGTCGCCAAAATGTCAATTTCATCACTCCACGTGGGGAGACTCGTTCGATTCGTGTGAGAAGCTTAGTTAAGAGGATGCCAAGTGTGACAGTTGAGTTTACGAGAACATTCTATGCATGGAAATTGTTGTTTCCGTGGGGTATATACATTTGATCTCGTCCCAATTACGTCGATATAAATGTCGCTAAAATTGTCAATAATCATCGTTCGGTCTCGTGAAGACTCATTCGGTGCATGTAGGGAAAGCTTGGTAAGAGAAAGTCAAGCAAGACAGTAAAATGTTAACATTTGTCGTTGAATTACGTAGTATTAAAATACTACGTAATTTGAGAGGAACTTTGCGGAATGAAATTCAATTTTGATTATTCTTATATTTTTTAGTCTTGTAGCAATACATACTTACTTTACAATACATGATTAGCAAAACACAATCCGTTCTTGATTTGATAACCCAACGTTGGAACATATTTGCTGCACAGCAGTACAGACTTCTTCAATCGATTGAAATTTGCGCTTTTTCCCACATATATGTGTGGCAACAGTGTCAACGTCTTTGCTACTTCCAGTCAACAGCATCTTGATATATGTAGCTGGGTCATTGTTGACATTGACACAAGACCTTCTTTTACCTTTTTAGATAGTAAATAGTAAATATTTTCAGTTTTACCTTTAACAAGTAAAATATCATGTATTGCATTTATATAAATGCATAAAATGCTTCTTCCAATATTTTCAATTGTATCTTCTGCTATATATATATATCTTTTATGTGGTTTAGTCTTCAAAATATTTTATTCAGATTGTTGAAATGGTTTAAGAATAATATTATCGAATTCTCCCTTGATATCTTCATTTCGTTTTAAATCGTGATAATCATTAACAGCTTCAATAGCTTTATCTGTTAATGTTGTTTTTCTATAATTTCGGAAAAATTCTCATTTATATTCACGCTGATTCATGGGGCCCTGCGCGTGTACAGCCACCTGGTGGATTTGAATATTTGTGGTTTATGTTGAGGACGCTTCGAATTTTGTTTGGGTGAAATTCATGCGAACTAAGAGCGACACATTCAATGCGTTCAAGGAGTACCTTCAGTGGCTGGAAAATCAAACTGGTATCAAAGTCAAGACTCTTCGCTCAGATGGAGGGGGAGAATTTATGAACGGGAACTTCAAGGAATATCTGTCTACGACGAGGAATTCACCACGAAGTGAGCGCACCCCATCGCCAATGGCAAAATGGCACCGCTGAAAGAATGATTCGCACATTGCTCGCACTCTTATGGTTCACAGCAACATCAGTCGTACTTGGTGGGCCGAGGCTGCCAACACTGATGCATTCTTCACAACCGTACTCCAAACAGAAAAACGGACGGCAAGATGCCACATGAGATGGTATTTGGAAACATCCCAAACATCCCCAATCTCAAGGTGTTTGGTTGCATTTGCTACCGCAACAACAATGAACGCGACAAAACAAAAAGCCGCGCGAACAAATGCATCTTTCTTGGCTATTCAACCACGACAAAAGCCTACCGAGTATTTGACATTGAAGATGGGAAACTGGTCACGGCCGTCGACGTGAAGTTTCTTGAGAAGGAAATTCTGCACCCACATCCTGTAATGGAGGACATGATCGAGACACCACCAATACCAACAAACGCACATGACGATGAACGCAGCAAGGTGGATGAAACCATGGACTAACAACCGCATATGACCCGCCAAATATCCGACATATTGAGACACCAACTGCCACATCAGAACCACCGGCTCCACCCCTTCCACGTAAGTCTACCACAACTACTGGTGCCATCAACAAGCGCCAGCTTCCCCAGAGCCTGCAACAACAATGGCATGCCCTGGCTCGCCAGATAATTACACCGTTCTTCCCACTGCTCGGCCTTCATACAACGACCAGGATTTTATTGAATCACCAGCCAAAACCAGACGCACTCCATGGACGATCGAGGTATCCCTGCTGCCGACTACACTCCAAACGATGTTGATGATGGATTGAACGACGACGAATTTAATGCTCATCTTGACCACTGCTTTAACACAGACGACATTGATGAAGCCGAACCGTCAACATTCTGGGAGGCTATGTCACGACCAGATTCACCATAACAACGCCTTGACGCATGCAAACGTGAAATGGCCAACCTTCACCAAATGCAATGCTGCCGAATGGTGCAAGTACCAAACAACCGTGACGCACTTACCAGTCGATGGGTATTCAAGTTGAAAACGTCGCCGAGCAAACCACCAACGTACAAAGCCCGCCTAGTCATTCGAGGTTGTCATCAACTAGAAGGAATTGACTATCACCACACATACTCACCCGTGCTTCAATCTGAATCACTTCGCTTAGTCCTTGCTATCGTTGCTCAGCGCGACTTGGAGTCGCACTTGGAGTGCGCATTTTTTTCGAGCATTGCGTGCACTCATTTAGAGCGAGCACCATCGAAGTCTTCTTTTAGTGCAGGGCGGATTCTTTTCGTGCAACAAGAGATCTGGTGACGCTCAAATCGAGCGCTAGAGTGGGATGTCCGTTTGTGCAGGTGGAATTTCCTTACATAGTCCTACAATGTTCTCCGGTGGGTACTATGTTCTGTTCTGAGTATTGGACATCATGGTTGCACGACCAAAAAGCCCAACACAGTGTGATGAAAATGGAGAAACATAAAAAAGAAACAATCGCCTACCGGTACTAGCGTCGTTGTGTCGTTGTGTTAGACTATCAGTGGAAGTCGAACGGTATCATACCGGTACGTAGGTAATGTCCCTGTCGCTGTCTCTGTCGAATTTGTTCCCCTCTAACGTTAGAGGAAGGAGAAATAATCTGCGTTGAGTGTAGCAACATTGAAAATCTCGATGTATTCGGGCACAGCTCCGACGCTGCGTAAATGCATGTACTCTTAAATACGAATTGTCCGGATGAGCACATTCGATACAACGATGCCTCCTCCAAACTGCGGAGCCCGGGAGTTCCAGCCTGAATGAAATGGGGATGTGAAGAGTTTAGTGGACATGAAGTTTGGTTTGATAGATGCCCAGGTTCCCCTGGGACACTGGAGGTGCTGATGGTAGACAGGGTTGTCACTTTTCCATTGTTGATTGTGCCGCCTCAACATACAACGTACCACATTCCACACTTACAGAAGCCACCTCATCACCTCTACAATATTATAAACTAGAGACCATGGTTCAGAATATAGAAGGAGCGCAAAACTGGCACGGCTTAGCATGTACTTCGAAGTATTTAATTTGTTGTCAAGTTGAGAGAATATTGTGATTGATCGAGCATTGCAAAAAGGCCACCTCAAGGGACCTACCACAAACTTTCACCATCATTTGTACCTAAATGTTATGTTCAAAGACACTTGTCTGGTGCCCACGCCGACTGTGGTGGCCGTCGGACCATACCACCACAGAGTAAGCGCAAAATAATTCTCCATCCACCACGCCAAATATATATTATAAAATTCACTAAGTGTTCTTTCACGCTGCAGAAGCCTGCCTACCACAGGTCTGGCCAGAAAAGCGTTGTAATGGCCCATGCCCTCTGCCCGCAAGACTTGCGGGTAGAGGGTTCAAAAGGTCACGCCACTCGCCGTTGACCCTTGCGTGCAAAACTACTGCATTGCACCAAAATGCAGTACAAGTACATCAAAAAGTGATCAAACGACTTCAATGGACCGATACTCCGTGCCAGCGTCAAATGACATTAATAATATATTGTTGATGTGATGGAAGAACATCGTGCTTCCTCTGGGGGGTGCGGGAATGCTCCATTTCATGCTGCAACGAAGCACGAACAGCCCTGACATCAAACATCCATGTGCAGTCGAACAAGAGCAAGAACAGTGAGACTGTGTGTCCATCTTACTGCTTGTGTGCCTGTCGAGATTTTCAAAATCGGAGTCGACATTTTCGTTATCCGGAAATCTTTCGCATTGTTGATCTCAAAATATATTTCTCGGCTACATTGTACTGTGAAAATATATTTTGGAATATCTCGAGATGTCTCAAAATATCTCAAAATATTTGAGAGAATATTTTGAGAATGAACACAAAATCCCAACTTTGGAGACTTCGAAACGTGATCCCTAACGACGGGAGATTCTCCAAAATGTAAACTCTGTATGATATGTGTTTGTGTATTTCTGTGTTTGGGAGGGGAATATTTCAATGGGTTATAGATATGGTGATAAAGTTAACTCTAAAAAGTGAGTTTAATAGTTTCGAAAAGTGAAAAACTACAAAACTCATTTTTCCGGGTTATACAAATAAGTTAATACGTACTTTGTTTATTAACTTAGCATATAGGTTGTATCTACGCTATTTAAGCGAAGATTTTACACATAGCGTCGACGGGTGGTGTTACAAAAGTACAAACACACGCAGGCAGAATACACGTTGCGTCGCATATAGCGTCGATGGGTGGAGATTGTCTGAAGTCACCAGGATTGGAGCGATTACGGTGACATTCCACTGACTTTTAACAGCACATTATCCCCTGGGAAGCAGAGTGAATGCCGACTTTACGACATCGTCGCACCTGAGACACTTCCAGACCCACCAACATTCAATTCGAAATTTCGACGACGTATCACAGCCAGGGACCATTACAGACCACGACACAAAAATTGGCCACCTGATCCAAAATTTAATTTTGAAAATTGTATTGAGTTTTGTATTATTAAACATGGTTTCCGTCGAAAATATAACAATTGCAAACTGCACCAAACGACAAATGCTCGAATTTTATTGGTTGATATTGAGCCAATAGAGTGCTTACCTTGTCACGACGAGGATGATAAACTCTCGAAATGTAAATGGATGACATTTACATTTCGAGAGTTTTAAAACAACAGTATGGTCGGTCAAGATAATTCTCAACTTAGTTCGGATTAGATGTAGTTGGAAACGCCTTCGTCTATGTCTGTCCATTACGGCAATGAGCAACGCGAAAAGCTGATTCGACAAATTCCGAACTATTTGACAACGCCCTCAGAGAACTGAGTAACAGCGAACACATAGTTTGATTAAGATGTGTATTCCAAGCATGAAGTGAAAAACATCACGGGAATGCCAGATAGATAGAAATGATCCTGTAATACTTCCGGCTTATTGATATTTTTTGTCTTGCTTTTTTGCTCATTCAAATTATACATCCCATCCGAAAAATGAGCATTTCAAGTAAGGGCGGTTTCTATTGAATACAAAACGGAATATTCTTTTGCTACCTTTCAAAGCATTCGTCGTGCCTTGACGTTGTGGTACAATCAGCAGTATACAACTTTTCATTTGTGCATCATATCATGCTCTTCGTCGTCATATATTCCTGCAGTGATTGGTCAAAATGGATGGAAATTGGTCGCGTATTTTTATTCAAACTTTTTTAAATAGCACAAACCAAGTCCAGCAAGGCCTGCTGCTGTGCTGCCACTTGTTCCGCCTGTCTTTGGGCCTGAGCACGATCGAAATCGAGGCGCTCTCGCATCAGCATCGCCGCGTCGTCTTCACGGCGTCGCTTCTCCTCGATCCCGGCCTGAATCGAGCAGATCAAGCCCGACACGTCCAGCCGCGGTGGTACCACTTATCGCTTCTTCGGCGTATCGCTCTCGCGGCCCTGGCCTTCAAGCTCAGCATCCGCCATGCGACGCAACAGCACGCCAGATGTCTCGATAACCTCAGTTTCGTTAAAATCATCCATTCTTGACTTGATGTCCGTGTGGAGTTGCGTGTGCTCCTCATACTCTTCGGTCGTGCCCGATTTGCGTTGCAATGCGACATCACCTGCCTTGAACTTGGACATCAATGTGTTAAACCTCGTCTTCAGCGCGCTTCCTTTAGTTTTGAGCTTGAACGCCGACGATAGTCCAAGCTGTATCACATTGTCGTCCCATGCCAGTATTAATTTCCCAAACTCGGCCTCCCACGGGCACAACAGGGCAACTTGTCGGAGCAGTTGAATATCATGGCAACAGGCAAACTTGCCCTTCGTTGATGCTTCTTCTTCAGCATGGACAAGGTTGGGGTCTGGGTTCGAGATGGGGGCCAGGGATGCAGGGGTTGGGTTGCCGGATGATGAGCCATTTATCCGTACGGTGGTAAATGTATCATGCATGAAATCCACTTGATATTCGAGACCAGGATCGGGCAATTCCCAAGAACCATTTTGCAGAGGTTTTCTCGAAATATAATAGTTTAGAGGTTTTTGACCCGAATCTGAACGAAAGACCTCTATTTGAGGTCTTCCGGAAAGAAATTTTCGGTCTTGTCATTGATATTCACAAATTTGGCGGGAAAACGAAATATGATGCCCAAAATGCACGTGCACCCCTTGAGAGAGAGAGAGGAAGGTTGCGTTTCATGGTTGCACGAAGGCGCCATTCCTGAGCTAACCACCATAAAATATAATGTAGTATATCTCTTCAAATTATGAAGGTTTAAACTCTGATTTGTGAAAATGGTAAAATGGTTAAATGACACGAACGGAACCAAGTATTGACCACTCCAAAGTATCGTTACGCAAGAGGTGCCCAATAATTGTGCCAAATGAAAACGAGTTGAACGGCAGAGACTATTGAATCCCACGTGTGGCACTGGCGTTAACGCATTTCGTGGTTAGTTAGTGTCGTTAGGTAACTAACTGAAACGCCTTTTGTCGACCTGAGACACACTCACTAACTACTGGTCCCTGATCACATCATATCCACTCCTGACGGAGCGAACCCAGTCAAGGTTATCAACCTGCGCACCGTCAATGGACCTTGTCATCAGTTGCCTTGGGTAAAAAGTTTGCCATTGCTCCAGTTTCAACAATGTACTTCCTGCGTTGGTGGTTTTTATTATGCTTTGCAACATATTTGGCTCGTGAAAAATACCTCAAGTTTGATTGCTCTTTTTGTGTTTACGTTATGCGAACTAGTCCAAGAAATGAAACTCGCTGAATCTATTGAAGAGATATCTGTGGTTGCGGCAATGCTTTTGATTCACTGCTCAGGAAGGTTTACAAATGGCCCTTCAGCTGCCATCCATTTCGCTGCCACCAAATCAACACACTGTCAACCATCAAGCATTCATCTCAATTCCCAAACGTACACGAATCCTTGTTTTGAAACGCCAGACGAGCGCGACGCGATCATCAGAAACATGCTATATGCCATGGCAAGAACTCTGCAACGTCCGACTTTAGTCTTGACAGCGAACAGCGCTATCGGCGGCAGTACCAATCGTTGTGTCGACGCCCTTCACAGAAGCAGTCACGCGTAAAGAGGGGCGGATAAAGCTTGCGGTTTGAAATCGAAGGAACTGGCAAACCCCATGCCCGCATTTGAGTTCACTTCCAACTCAGAAGTTTCTTGGAACACAAAGCCCGCACCAACCCTCATAGCGTCCACATGCCGCAACTCCCTTCGTCAGCCAGCCTTGCTTCAGTGTTGATCGATGAATGAAAAAATTCAAACATTTTCACCAACTTCGGGTTTCGCGCGACGAAACCCAGACGCCTGAAAGTGGACACGTGGTTCAAATAATTCGATTAAATACGATTTATTCTCTCTCTTCAGGGCGTGAAAGTGACACATCAGCATATAACGTACACGTTAAACACCTTTAACCCCTTTTGGACGACCAGCTGGCATTGTTTCTGTCGTCGTGAGCTCGTCCGATATACTTTTGCCGAGATAGAATGGTGGCTCATGACATGATGCATGCTCTTGTCGTTGTTCCCAGATGCACCAGCAGGTGGAACCCAGATCATCCAGATCGACGTCCGCCTATCCTATTACGCGATTTCGCTCCCACGCCTTCGCCCAGTCTCCCGTCCTCGAAGACTCGCCTCTGCTTTATACCGGCATCTGGCTCGAGGGACCGCAGACTTTCGCTTCTTCGAGACCACACACGATGCAATTCGAGCAGGTGCCGGTGAATTCGCCGTCCGCCGCCACGATCGTCGCCGCCGTGGACCAACCGAGTCAGAAAGACCACGCGCGAGACGAGGCCCAGCGCAAGTTGGAATGGGCGTGTCTCTTTTGTGTCTTGTTCATGCTCGTCGAATTCCTCGGTGGGTACGTCGCTGGCAGTCTTGCCATCATGTCGGACGCCGCCCATCTCCTCAGTGACGTGTTGAGTTTTTTGTTGTCTCTCTTTGCGCTCTATTTGTCTAAGTACCCGCCGTCAGTACGTCCCATGATCATCTTTCAACGTGTTTCTCCATGAATGCATTGTAGAGCGCCATGCCGTTTGGGTACAAGCGAGCCGAAGTGCTCGGGGCGCTGGCGAGCATCGTGGTCATTTGGATGCTCACGCTCGGCCTAGTCTGGGCCGCCATCCAACGCATCATCGAATTACTCCAAACGCCACACGATGATGACGGCGTCGTCGTCGTTGCCCAAGTGAATGGAAAGGTCATGTTCATCGTCGCATCCATGGGGCTTGTGGTCAACATCGCGCTCATGAAGATCCTCGGCCACGGACACTCGCACGGCGGCCATGGACACTCACATGGCGGACACGGACACGCGCATGGTGGCGGGCAAAAGCATGGCGCGGAACACGGGCATTCCCACGGCGGCGACCACGGACACTCGCATGGCACATGCGAAGAAGGGCACAGCAACGAGGAAGTCCACGAGGAACACCATCATGGCGCTTGCTCGCATGACCATCATGATGCTCATGGCAACGTCGAAAGTGACCTTGCGTCCTCGCGCGCGACGGACGTGGAAGAACCCGACTCGGAATCGTCGCATGGGGGGTCACCGTGCGCGGCCGAGAACTTGAACGTCCGCGCGGCGTATTTGCATGCGTTGGGGGATTTCTTGCAAAGTCTCGGCGTCTGCATTGCCGGTGCGTTGATTTGGTACGTCAACGCTTCTCTCGCCATGTGGCTCACAGGATGCTGGCGACAGGTATGAGCCATCGTGGCAACTCTGCGACCCCGTTGTGACGTTGCTCTTTTCTGTGATTGTGGGCGCGACCACGATTGGCATTTGCAAGACGACGCTGCATGTCCTCATGGAAGGAACGCCGGTTGAACTCGGTACGCTCCTTGGCTTGATTTTCATCACTCAGGCGGTTGTAGATGTCACCGCCATTGAAAAGGCCGTGAAGGGACTCTCGGCGGTGCAATCCGTGCACGATTTCCGCTGTTGGTCGATTTCGTCGTCGAGTTATGCCGTCGCTGTGCATGTGGTTGAAACCAGCGACAACCATTCCAAGGAATCTATTGTGCTCCGTGTCCAAGACTGTTTGATGGCGCTGCATGACTTTGAGTTTGTGGTTGTGCAAGTCGAGGGCGCTAGCGATGCCAAGTTATGTCGATTCAACTTGCGGCAAGACACAGATGTGGTAGTCTAATAGTAGAAAAGATGTATTAATGTCCCAGTGACTGAGTGTCTATCTATCTCCACGGCGATGTACTCTGGAGTTATGGGATGGACTGGGATGGACCTCAAATGCGTTCGCGAGCTTGCCAAAGAATGCGCCAGAAGGCAAAATATAAAACCTGCTATTTGGGTAAAATGGGTTTTACCCAGCGTTTGTTGCAAAGATGGGACACCAACCAGTAAAACCGAAGTACGTTGAAGTCCCTACTAAAGCATTTTGTGATCAACCATGTCTGGCCAAGCTCCGACGTTGACTTTGGAAGAGAAGGCTTGGTTCGACCAGCGCCAAACGGATTTGCAGAAGACCAGCTCCATCGGAGCGGCCACTGGCGCCATTGTAAGTGCCGGTGTGACATGTAGGAGCCCGCCAACGCGTCCATCGACTAACAGAGATCAAAAGCCGTAGGACCGTTTTCTCGTCGGCATCAAATCGCCGTCATTTTGGGATCTGCAGTGATCGGTGGTCTCACGGGCTACCTCTATGCAGACTCAAAGGCTTTGGAGAGAATAAATGATCTGAGCGCGACCTCGCAGCTACGACAGCAAATGAAGAAAATGTATATTCACTATGGTTTGAACTCTCTCACCAGCCTCCAATAGCGAGCAAGCCAAGAAATCTGCTCAAGCAGCTTCCAACGCTCCGAAGTTGGAACTCAACGAGAAGAAGGATTAGATTTTGCGTCATGCATCGACTGCATCTCGGTTACCGTTCGTGAAACAAATCATCAAACTGTAATCGAACAATGTATTCATGACCAAAGAGTTTTTTTGCGCGCTCTCTGGCTACTGCACCAACAAAGCTGGCCCAAGTCACGTACCTTGGCATCGATCGGTGTGTGATCAAGCAGTGATATATACTACATCCTCCGTCAAGGAATGCCCGCGTCGTATCGGCGAAGGAATTATTTTCCATGCCGACATACAAGTTGAGCGGCCAAGTCTTGAATTACCAAGCCCAGCGAAGTGAAGTGGTTTCGTGAATTTGGCGCTTGGTTTGTCTATGACTCGCAGACGCAGTACAGACTCGCCATTTTCGCAGCGGCTGAGGGCCGCTGCGATGTCCTCTAGTGTTGGCGGCATTTGCAAACTGAAACAGTGTTTTGCCCCTAACGCAGTCAATTTTGATTTCGCCGATTTCACGTCAAACGATCGGTCCAATCAGTGCGGTGATTTACCGCTATTGTGGACTAAAATCGGAGCATTATTGAGATAATGGCAAAAAACGAAATTTTCTTCTTGGTGATGGCCTCACCATAATTTTATTTATTGTCTTCTTAAATATTATTGGGGTTGGACTTAGTGAAGCCTCCTGAAATGTGTGAATATTATCATAGCCAATAGAATCTGTTGGGACCAAAATGGAGATCACTAATTGGTCGAAATTGATTTGTCCGATTCGACGTCTTCCGAGAATTCGATGCATTACCTTAATCACATGTCTATAGGCCTTGTCGTTGGTATGACAGATAATCGATGCACATATTTATGCGGATGAGAAGTTTGGGGCGCCAATTCATTGTGTTAGCAACGCAAGAAGTCTCCAAAGTTGGGATTTTGTGTTCATTCTCAAAATATTCTCTCAAATATTTTGAGATATTTTGAGACATCTCGAGATATTCCAAAATATATTTTCACAGTACAATGTAGCCGAGAAATATATTTTGAGATCAACAATACGAAAGATTTCCGGATAACGAAAATGTCGACTCCGATTTTGAAAATCTCGACAGGAGACACCGTGTGGAGCTCGTGCGCTGCGCTAAAGGAGATCGGAAAGGCTCAAGGGAATGAACCAATGCACACAAGCAGTAAGATGGACACACAGTCTCACTGTTCTTGCTCTTGTTCGACTGCACATGGATGTTTGATGTCAGGGCTGTTCGTGCTTCGTTGCAGCATGAAATGGAGCATTCCCGCACCCCCCAGAGGAAGCACGATGTTCTTCCATCACATCAACAATATATTATTAATGTCATTTGACGCTGGCACGGAGTATCGGTCCATTGAAGTCGTTTGATCACTTTTTGATGTACTTGTACTGCATTTTGGTGCAATGCAGTAGTTTTGCACGCAAGGGTCAACGGCGAGTGGCGTGACCTTTTGAACCCTCTACCCGCAAGTCTTGCGGGCAGAGGGCATGGGCCATTACAACGCTTTTCTGGCCAGACCTGTGGTAGGCAGGCTTCTGCAGCGTGAAAGAACACTT
>VJMH01001054.1:6122-22629 GCA_009835185.1 Aphanomyces stellatus
CAAAGAGGTCGATGGTCGAGTTCATGCCAACGAGGATGCGCTGGAGCATGGGCAGCATGTACCAGTCGGTGTAGAGTAGATCCGTGTCTTGGTAGCCACCAAGGCTGGAGCAGTTGCCTGCGATGATAAAATAGTCGGTCTCGTCCGTTGCATTGGGTTCGATGTAGAGGATACGTTGGGTGGTGGCGACGGCGGCTTGGACTTCAATAAGAGTGCGGGTCGGGTTGCCAATGTACTGGGTGATGTATCGAGGGATCGTGTAGGCATCGTACTCGTACGTGCCTGTCTGGTCATTCTCAAAGCCAAAGAGCGCTTCATTGACAGAGATGACACCTGTGATGTCATAGACGACAACCACGAGGACACTGGCAAACGAACCAAGGACGAGCAGCGAGTAAAAGGCCGCACGGAGGCGGGAAATTGGTTGCATGAAGTGGATGAGGCTTATTTCTGTATGAGGGAACGCACTGGTAGGTCAAAAATAGCAACGAGGGAAACGCCCTCGCTGCGCAATGGCTCTGAATAGTGTTCGTGGGTCTCCTAACATAGCTATGGCATGACCGCAAATCGGCAGCCGCGTATGGCTTGGCATATCGTTCAGACCAGTCCGTCCGCAAAGAACGACATGGACTTCTTCAACCATGGAGTCAAAGTATTGTCTGCGAGAGCAGCAAGCAGCAGATCTTTTCTCATATCGAAACGGTTGCAGCCGACGGTTCATCCCATTTTTGAACATCAACAGAAAGACATGAAATGACCTGCAATGTGCACCGCAATCTCGCGATTTGATTGGCCAATTTTCGAAACGCCCACAATTGCTCAATGGGTGCCAAACGAGTTGGTCAACAAGTTTGCAACCTTTGGGGCACCGTTTTGTCGATGCATGTCGTGACGTGGCACTCCACCAAAGAAGCTGCAGCGTGAACAGCGTTCGAAGTACACAAGAGAATACATGGATGATCATATACACGCGAGGGTGACGCCGAGGAGAGCACCGCAGCCGACCCAGCAGCATGGACTGGCGGCGTCGTGGTCTGGGATGTGAGACCAAAGATGTACTGGAGAAAGTCCGCGAGGAACGTGCCGGGAAAGTTCGCAAGAGACTGGTCCAAGAGCGTGCAGGACGGCGCCGGGGACGCAAAGGCCGCTTGGATGGCCACGAAGACAGCCTGGCAGTTCGCGCTCGTCGAATCAACTGCAAGGACGTGGTGGGTGGCGGCCTCGGCGCGCTCAAGTTGACGGTGAAATTGGCATCCGTTTCGCATGCGATCAAGTATGGGCTGAGGAAGATGGGCGCGACGAGCGGGGTCAAGTCGGACTCGGTGCACGCGGCGGCGGCGCCGGTGTACGCGACGAGGGACGCGATCAAGGCGAGAAGGAAATGCAGACGCGTCGGCATGGTTGAGTTAATGACAGAATACGTCGATTTCGCATGCGAATAGCGCGCGAGTGTCTGCATCTTCGAGGAAAGATCGCCAAGGGAGGTGTTCCTTCGACGGTCGAAGGAGGTGACGCGATCATGTGATGGAAAGCAGAATTCTTGTGTGGAATTCCACCAAACGCTGTTATCCGGATCTCGGATACATATCCGGATGATCGCACCCCTCAGGGACAAAAGATCGAAATGGAGCTGGCCGCGCCGCTTCTCCTTCCCACGCGACGAGGAGTCGATCGCGACGACGACGGTGGCGGCGCGTCCAAAGCTAAGAAATACCATTTGCAACGGGACGGAGAACAGCTCAAAAACACGTGGGTCGACAGCATGTTCATCGTCGTCGCCAACGTTGTCGGGATCGGCGTCCTCGGCCTCGCCCATGCCTTTGCGACCCTTGGTTGGGTGTACGTCGTCCTCTTCATCGTCATCCTGTGTCACATGCTCTGTAGATGGGGCATCCTCTGTCTCGGGGGCACCCTCGCCGGGTCTCTCTACAGCGGGCTGCTCATGACTCGCATGAAGTGCCGCGTCCCGCATGCCGTCGCGTACGCCGACCTCGGCTACGAAGGTCGGTCCCGTCGTCACTTTTGTCGTCCTCATATTCCTGCGTAGCGTTTGGCAACTTGGGCAAGGCGTTTGTGACACTCTTTGGCTACACGTACATTACTGGCGTCTGCGTTCGTCGTTCGCGTGTCGTCGTCATCGCGCTCATCGTCGTCGTGTCTAGTTTTCCTTTCAACTGACGGCATCGCTCTTCCTCAAGGAGCTCACAAACGGACTCTGCTTTGTCTACTGCGCGATCCTCGTTGCCGCGGTCGTCCTTCCCCTTGCGCAGTACCGCAACTTTGCCGAAATGAATGGCATCGCGGTCGTCGGCGCGCTCTCAATCCTCGTCCCTGTCCTCTTGATCCTCGGTCCTGCCACTCGTTGCTTGTCTTCGTTCTCACCAGTGTGTGTGTAGTCGACATTGTGTGGATGGGCCGCGTCCAACCGGCCGCTGCCGCCGCCGCAACGACGTCCTGGGGCAACCACGCTCCCTTTGACACATCGGTGGTGGCGTGTATGGACGTCATCTTTGCCATGTCACCTTCCATCGCCCCTCTTCCATGGCTCATGCTACTTCTAGGGCTGGGCATGTCTTCTTTGTCGAGATAATGTCGGAAATGCACAACCCAAGCGACTTTACCAAATCGCTCGTCGCCGCCACGTCCCTCTTTGCCATCGTTTACTTTGTCATGGCCGTCGTCGGGTACGCCGCGCTTGGCGCGGCCGTCGCGACGCCCATCACCGACAACCTCGCCAACGCCGTCACGCGCCGGTGTCGTCTCTCTTGTCGTATTGTCATACAAATGTATCCTAGGTGGTGCGCGGCGTTCATCCTCTGCCACATTGTCGTCGCCTACGTCATGGCCGTGATGGTCCTCGCGCGCGCCGTCGAGCAGCGTGTGTTCCACCGCGCGGCCGAGCAAAGCAAGCACGCGTCCGTGGCGAACCGCGTGTCGTGGCTTGCCATCACGGCGTCCATCGTCGTCGCGAGCTTCCTCGTCTCGAACGTCCTCCCGTTCGTGAACGACCTCCTCGGCTTTGTCGGCGCCATCAGCGGCGTCACCACGACCTTTGTCTTTCCCTTCCTCTTCGCGCCCGTGCTCCTCGGGAACGAGCTCACGTCACTGCATGCCCGCGCGCTCCAAGCCGTCGCGATCCTCAGCAGCCTCGTCGCGGTCGTCGGCGTCACGAGTTCCGTCCACCGTATGGCGCATTCCTACCAAACACGCGCCCCCTTCTCCTGTTAACTTATCGTCGTTACGTCGCATGCGGGATTCGCGCTGTCGTCGACGTCCTTGTCGCGGCGGCGACGCGGTGATGATGATGGGGCGGCGGCGACGGTTGCAGTTGCTGGAGGAAATCGTCGGTCGATTGGTCTGCGCGGCCCTCATTGCCGCCACCCGGCCGGCCCGCCGCTTGCCGTTGTACGAGCATCTGTTTGTACTCGTCTAGCTCTTCCTCCAAGTCTTCCTTCACTTCCAATCGCGTCGGCTCGCGTCGAAGCATCCCGTCGTCCTGGATATCTTCCCGCGTCTGGCACGATGACTGTGGCAATTATAAAAACGCGTTAAACCGGTTGTCCACGAGAGTTGGATGTTGAAGTGGAGGTCGAGAAGCGACGGCAACGCACTCAACACTTCGTGCTGCATGCGCCCCATCCTCGAGGTGCGCATTATACCCTCAAGCATGGGAGCGGCAATGCGCCGTTGCCGCGGCGGTGGCCTTGTTCGACAGCCGCGGGGTTCCCGCCGCCGACGCATCGACGAGGCTTTGCCTCACATTCTCGCGGCCTGAGAGGGTGCGGGTTGGTGGAAATTTTTATTCACTTGTGTCAATGATTCAAACGCTCACTCGGTGTTTGTATGTTTTGGTTGACATTATTTTAATTTGGACGTCTTGGCGCTGGCTTTTTTGAGAGAGAAGCTGAGACCATCTCTCGCCATGTGATTGGTCTTAATTTATACATTTTCACCAATGAAATTTAAACTTGAGGGCGACGGTATAATTGAATTTTATTATGGCGAAAGTTCGCCCCAACGCGCAAATAAAAATAACCTCGGGCTTCCACAAGGGGAAGCACGCGGCACAACCGGCCCGAATGATGCAAATGGAGGAAAGGAAAGCGATTCCAAACGGAATGGCCACCTCCAATGGCCAACATCACAACTCCATGCCTCCAAGCTCGCATCCAGGATCCCAAGTCAACCAAGGCATGGACAGCCACGGAAACGGGTCGAACGGACAGGCCAACAACGGCCTGGGCGGCGCAACGGGGAATGGACACAACGGCGCGCCCAAGGGCATGGGCGACAACAACCACTCGCGCGAGATGGGGTACTACCAAGGTATGCATGCGTACCAAGGCGGTCACCAAGGCGGTGGGCACTCCGTGGGAACCCGGCGCCAATCGCCCTGTCCGGTTTGCATGTCACATACGGTCCCCCCCAACATGGTGCTGGAACCGTGTCAGCACCAGTTCCATTACCAGTGCGTTGACGTCTTTATCCAGAACGACAAGGTGTGCCCCGTTTGCCGTGTGCCGATTCAACGACATCAACCACTGGGTCGTCCCGCGATGGCTCCCCCGACCCCCCACGGCATGCACCCCGAGTACCAGCTCTCGGGCATGAACTCGCATTACCAAGCGCCATCGACGAACATGCACATGAACAACGCTGCGATGTCCCAGGGAAACCATCACCTTCATGGCGGGGCACAAGCACCTGCAGCGGGCTCGGCGTCGTCCTCTGTCGGTCATTTTGCAAGTGCCAGCCTCTATGAACTGCCGCCCGAAGTGTTTCTCGACAATTCGTACGAGCAAAACGCGGCGATGAATGCATCGAAGATGCGAAAGGGCAAGTGGACGACCGAGGAAGCTGCGTACTGCGACCGTCTCATCGAAGAGTTTAAGAATGGCAACCTCCCACTGGCCGAAGGCACGACCCTTCGGACGTTCCTCTCCAAGTTGCTCAACTGCGACCCGATGCGGATATCGAAAAAGTACACGGGCAATCAGTGCATAGGCAAGGTACGAGGTTACAAACCCCTTCCACGAGGTTCATCAATGCCTGGTAGATTATCTTTCGGCGAAAGTCCAAGGAACCGACGAAGGATGAAATCGAAGCCACGCGCAAGCAGTTGGCCGAACTCGAACGGATCTACCTCGACCGCGAACGCATGAACCAACAACGTCGGGAAAAGCGCCTCGAGTCGGAAGTG
The DNA here is from genome assembly GCA_009835185.1 of Aphanomyces stellatus. NCBI lineage: Eukaryota > Oomycota > Saprolegniomycetes > Saprolegniales > Verrucalvaceae > Aphanomyces > Aphanomyces stellatus. Next base: position 11,323 of record VJMH01001054.1, read on the forward strand.
AACCGCGACCGCAGTCGCCTCTTAGCTGCTAGGAACATGGTATACACGGGCGGCCCGCCAAATGCACAAGGCGGCGCCGCGGCGCCACCCAACATGCCGATGGTCGACAACAACCCCGGCAGCGGGCATGGCAACAACGGCTACACCCCGCCACAGGACTCTCATCAACAACACCACCAGCAACAACACCAACAACTCCACCATTCGCTCCACCAACAACACCAACACCAACAGCACCATCAACACCATCAACTTCACCACCATTCACACAATGGATCGTCGTCGTTGCCGCCGTCGCATCCGCCAACCAAGCCCCCGACGGCACCCAAGGACGCCGAAAACACGAACGGCAACGTTTCCATCAAGGCCGAAATCAAGAGCGAGAAGGACAAGGACGGCGGCGTGCCGCGCATCTCGTCGGTCGACAGCTTTTCGTCTCTCTTTCCGCGGATCGCGTCGCTCGACTGTTTCCAAGGCCTGACGTCGCTCAACCGCCCGCCGCAGCCGCCCCCGCCGCCATCACAAACGTCCGAATCGACCGCGCCGCCGCCGACGCTCACCACGTCGGTCTCGTCGCTCTTCCGCTCGCCGTCGCTCGAATGCCTCAACACAATTCCGCGCGTGAACTCGCTCGAACAGTTTTCGAATTTCATCGCCAACATGCCGCCCGAGCCCAAGAAACCATCTTCGTCGTCGTCGCCGCCGAAACACAACCATCTCGCCAAGCCACCCATGGCGGACAAGCCGTCTTCGTTTCCGCGCGTGGCGTCGCTCGATCGACTGAATTTGCCGCGCGCGCCGTCGATGGACCGGCTCCCGCGCATCAATTCGTCCGAGGCCTTCCCGCACGTGCCGTCGCTCGGCAGTTTGAGCGCGTTTGGGTCGTTTAGCAACCTCGGGGCGCTCGCCAAGGACAAGTCGCACCCGTCGTCGCACAACCTCTCGAGTGCGATCTCGCGCAACTCGTCGATCGAGGACATTTTGTCGCTCGTCGCAGCCTCGTCCGAGTCGGACCAGCACAAGAAGCGCAAGTTGCAGCAGGTCCAGGACGCGAACGCGGCCAACGCCGACAAGAAGAGCCGCGTCTTGTAAGTGTCTAGTTTGTGTCGTCTGAAAAAGCGGTGGCGCGCGGCTGTCTGTTGTTACATGGCCCCGTTTTCGAGCGGGGCAACTGTAGGCGTAGCGTAATAATATACACGCGACCCACTTGGGCTTTTTAAGTGCGCATTTGTTGTCAATGGACAGGATCATGCATGCATATGTCAACCACGCAACTTGGTTGACAGTTCCATGTTCCGTTGCAGCAAAAAAGATCGCAACCTCTGATTGGCTCCTTTTATTTCTACCGCCCCCCACCATTTCGAGCTGGTAAATTGTGCCGAAATATATGGTGCCAACCCCCCTCCCCCACCACCCCCTCGTTCAATTGTCAAATCGTGAGGAATGGAGGACGATTCGGGTGCGGCGGCGGCGCCCGCCAATGGTGAAGATATCGTCGTGCGCGTTGGACCATCTCTCAAGGAAGGGGAAGGATCGGATATCCAATGCAGCTTCCGATATGAGTTCCAACCGGCGTCCGTGGACACAAGTGTGTGTGGCTTGGTAAGCACAGACACGTCCAACGCGGTGGTCGTGGAAATGGCGCACGCCCAAGCCCCGGGCGGGATCGAGTTCAAGGGGAAGCTCATGGAGAACAAGGACATCGATTGTGTGTTGATCTTTGACGCCCAGACGAACGAGTTTACGATCGAGAAGCTGCCTCTCGCGTGCACGCAACTCCGACCGCAGCGCAAATCGTCCCGCGCCACGGCCGTCAAGCGCAAAACTCCTATTTAATGCAAACGGCATGTTTCCAGTTGTTGTAATAATATCTTAAGAATTATGCATGTGCGACGTCGATATGAACGAGGTAAGATGGCATGCAGATGTATCGTGGTTGCCACGGTCGCCGTCTCTTCGATTAGACAAACTCTCACCAATCAGAAGCACAATTCTAATAATTTCAACCAATTAAACATCTGACTCTGCCATGGATATTGAATCAAGGCAGTTGATTGGTTCAAATTAGTCTCGTCTCGATTCGATTGGTGGAGTGACCTTTCGAATTTCGAGATCCACAATGGCGTGGAAGATTGAACGCCATTGTCGAACAAGATGACCACAACGACAAAGCGAGAAAGGCGCAAGTCCTCCGCGGGCATATCATTGTCATGGAAATGGATTGGCATCCCCTTGGCTGTGGGGGTCCTCGCTCTCATTTGGACGCATGTTCTCGTGCCTCTGTCGGTCCCCTCGATCGCGTCGAAATTGCGCGCATTTGAAGTCTGGCTCGAACGCCGCGGCGGGCGGATTCAATACGTGCAATTGGCGGAGTTTCCAGGCATGGGCGTTGGTGTCCAAACCACACATGACGTGCGCGAGAAAGATGAAGTGCTCTACGTCCCCCTTGACAGCGTCATGTACTTCAACACCCGTGATGCTGCAATTCATCCCTGATAGATGCCGTGATACCGTATTGAAGGCACTACCGCGCGAGATCTCCAAAACCCTCAGTCGGAGCATTCCCGACGACGACCTCCTCGCGGCATTTTTGGTTCTCGAGCGATCCAAGGGGACAGAATCTGCGTGGGCCCCATATTTGAACGTACGATGATGTCGTGTACGACTGCAAGTCGTAGAACTGCCTTGCGTAGATCCTCCCCGAGTCGATTCCGTCGCCCATGAGTTTCACCGACGATGAAATCCTCGAGCTGCAGGTTTGTTAATTCATTTGACTTTTTCGCCTTATGCCGGTTAGATCGATGATTTGATGGAAGAAGTGTACACGGCTCGCCGCGACGCCATCGCCGCGTTCGAGTTGTTGTTCAAGAAACTGTCGCATGCCATGAAGAAACTCAAACTTGCAAAGATGACATTGCCCGACTACATCTGGGCCAAGTCGGTGTTGAACTCCCGCGCGTTGACGATCCGCGGCGCGCGCTACCTCGTTCCGTTTGCCGACATGTTCAACGGCCAGTCCCATCCAGTACGCTCGTCTCGTTTTGTAGGGTCCAACGATCGTGTCTAGGACACCCGCACGGCCAACAACGGCGCGCATTTTCTCGACTTCCACGTCATTTCGCAGGACGGCGTCCGCATCTTGGCCGACCGCGCATGTGCTGCGCACAGCCAACTCATGGAAGACTACGGCGACAACGACAACTATGTCTACATGCTCAACCACGGGTTCAACATGGCATCGAATCCATTCGACTGCGTCCGAGTCCCCTTGTTGTCCATGGACGTCCCCAAGCAGCAACTCCTCCGTCGCTATGGTCTATCCCCCCAAGCTCACCTTTGTCTCCAGCCCAATGCAGAGTATGTCGGGCATCGGGTCCTCTCTGTCTTGACTCAAAGGGGGGTAGAACTCCCAATACGATGGCTCTTATTCAGTTCCAAGTTGAGACGATGACACCGACAGAAGTGACCGCATGTCGTGGTGATTGCCTTGACTGGAATGCCGCGCGTACACCGGCGTTCTTCTCGAAACAGCCGTACACGGCACTCTTGTTGGACCGCGCGACGGACCGTCTCCAGGTCTCGCCCTCCATGTCTCGCTCAAAGTCAAGTTTATCTAGGCGTTCCCCACCACCGTCGAAGAGGACATGGGCTTGCTTCTTTCCCACGACGCATCCCTTTCTACCAACATGCGGTACACCCGATTGGCCGTCTCCTCTGTTGCCAAGTCTCACATGGCCTAGCTTGATTGTCGAATTCCGCATGACGCGCAAGGTCCTCTTGGGACAACTCATCGACCACTTGACCCGTCAACGACGAACCGAGACCATGCCACGAGTCGAGGCCATTCCTTCCATCTCGATTGATGGCCCATCTTCCACCGACTCTCGTCTTCCCACAGACGATTCCATCGACGCCAAGCTCACCCGCTTCCACGCATGGATCGCAGGTCTACAATTTTCGCCCAACAAACTCCAAGTGCGCTACATTGGTCCTGGCATGGGGTTTGGCACGTTTGCGACCGCAAACATCGAAAAAGACGAAATCTACTTGGGCGTGCCGTCCGCGGCCGTCATGGATGCCGCGTCGGCCATGCGCTGTCCGACTCTCGCCCCCGTCTTTGATTCGCTCTTTCGGTCCACGGGCGCGCGTGACAAAATGCACGAGGTGCAGTGGGATTCGTCTTGTCACTCATTGTGTCTTTCGCTAGTTGCTCCTCCATCTCATCTACGAACGCTTTGTGCGACAAGGAGACTCGTTCTATGCGCCGTATTTGGACCTGCTCCCGACTGCTGACACGAGCGCGTCCCCTCTCTACTACACGTATGTCGTGTCTGCGTTTATGATTCCACAGGTGCTTATAATATCGACACTCTGTAGAGACGACCAAGTTGAGATGCTCGCGCCCACGGACCTCCACGGGGCCATTGAGACGTACCGCACCCACGTCGACCAGAGCTTTGCAGCGATCCACCGCGTCGTGTTGTCGAAATTTCCTCAGGTGTGACGACGACGTTGGCGACGTCATGATGGTCGAGTAGATCTTTCCCGCCCATGCCTTCACACGGGAGACGTACCGCTGGGCGCGATTCATTCTCGACACCCGCAGCATCTGGTACGATGATGGCTCAATCAGTCTAACGGCCATCAGGTGGGGCGGCGAGCGACGCCTCGCGCCATTGCTCGACATGATCAACTGCAAAGAAGGCCCGGACGATCCGTCCCGTGTTCATAGCACGGCACTCGATGCGACCGGCGAGATGGCCATCACGCGCGCCGCGTGGGTCTTTCCACCAGACGCGCAAGTGTTTGAGAATTACGGCCAACCCAATTGGATCTACCTTCTCTACCATGGGTTTGTCCTGCCCCGGAACTCGCACGACTGTGCCCACGTTGTCTTTGACATGGAAGCGACGATGCTAGCATTGAATTCGCAGCTCTACGAGGTGCGTGCATATGAGATCAGAGATGAAGTACGATGACGACGACGATGTAGAGCTTTGTCCATCGTCTCACGGGCGTCGCGACGTCCCTCAAGCCCGACTTTTGCCTCACGCCAGCCTCGATCACGAAACCCGCACTCCAAGTCGCCGCCATCTACGTCGATCTGCTTGCGATGACTGACTTGTCGTACGAAGTCGATGGGACCGTCGGGAGCGCCGAGCGCAACATGGCGTCTCTGCTCCTCGTCCTGCGGAAGCGCCATGCCGCGATGGACGTGGACGGAGTAATCGCCGGCACGTTTCAACTCTACATGGAGCAGCAACAGCGTTTGCTCGGTCGCGTCATCGAGACTCTCGAAGCGAAGCTCCAGGAACCGCTCATGTAGGATACGACATTTGGAAATTGTGTAGAATAGTGCCACGTACACAAATGCATCGAAATTCCGGATAATAATAGAATTGCACCGGATAATCTTGGGAGTTGAACGCAGGTTTCTTCTTTATCGAATCGAGTCCTGCAGCAAACCAGCACGAGGATGCCGTACGTCGTTGGAGGCCAAGTGATCGAGAAGCGGTCGTGGCTCCGTCTGTCCATCATCCCCGACTTCTTCTGGGGCGTCGTCAGCGTCTTCCAACTCTTGTACGTTCATCCCGTCCTCGACATTGTTCCTTTATAACATTGCCTTCGTAGCTTTTCGACATTCTTTGGCGGGGTACGTTGATCCAGCTTCAATGGACGTTGCGTACCCTAACGCTTCTAACGCATGGATCCCTTGTAGGAAGCTCCGCCTCCGTCTTCTCGTTCGTCCTCCCGTCGAGGTGGTGGTGGTGGCGGCGGTAGTGGTGGCCCCGGCGGCAATGGTCCCCGCCGTCCCATCGGGCGTCTGCAACCCACGACGTGTGTTCCTGGTACGACCGATCTTTCACATGGGTTTGCTCATCTCACATGTGCTGATAGCGGGCGGAGGCTGACGTTAAGCGTCCATGCGGTGTGCGACTCGTCGCCACGCGCATGGCCTTCCCCTTCCCGATCTGTGTCCCATGATCGAGGCAGGATGCGTCCGTGTCAATGATCATCGACTGACTCGGCATGACTCTGCGATCCCCACCTGGACACTTGCCAGCGGGTCGTGGACGACCACGAGTCGCCCCTCGACGATATGTTTCTGACACGTTCGTTTTTTTCAATATACTTTCAACCGAGTTGTTTATCTCTTTTGCCGCTTGGCCGCGCCCTTTGTGATGTTCTTGAGCTTGCGGCCCTTCTTCTTCTTTGGGTCGCGGTCTTCGTCGTCGCCATGCGAGGCGCTCTTGGCCTTGCCCTTGTTTTCCTCGCGTCCGAGCACGTGCTGCAACACGTTCATGCTGCGTTCCTTTTCCGTCTTCTCGGCGCCCGTGACGCTCAAAAATTTGTTGCGCTTGCCCACGTGCTTGCGTTCGCCTTCGCCTTCGCGCTTCTTGTCGAACTTGCCCATAGACGCGGTCGAGAATTGCACCTTTTGGAGCGCGGCCTTGGTGCCTTCCTTTCCGCGTTGCTTGGCCTTCTTGTCGTCTGTGTTGAGCAACTCGACCGGGACGCCGAGCGGCGTCTTGCTCACGGGGAGCGTCGGCGCCTTGCCGCGACCCATTTTCTACTCACGGATGAGATCCACATGGAAAAACACATGCAACGTACGAGGTTGTTGGCTTGGTTGCGGAGATTCTTTTGCACGCGTTCGGCCTTGTCCTGCTTGGCCTCGGTCCACGGGTCTGCGTACGGGTCGGCGCCGCCCTTCACGGGTTTGGCCCAGTCGTTCAGGTCGTCGTTCGCACGCTTGTAGCCCCACTTGGGCGCCCAGATCTGCTTGGCTTCGTCCCACACCATGCGGCCCTCCTTCTTGTTCTTGATGCCCTTTTCGCGCGCAAACTTCTCCCATCGGGTTTCGACCTTAGGCTTTGGGAGCGGCTTCTCACGCGGGATCGTGGTCGACGGCACGGGCAGCTTGGCCATCGGACCCATGTCGGTCATGTCCCGTGGTAATTCAAACACCTGGTTGATCAAGAGCTGGACGTTGTCGCGCGCGTACGCCTTGAGTTCGGTCTCGTCCGAGACGTTCTGGACCTTGAACGGATGCGTGTCGAAGGCCGCGAGGTTGCCCAGATCGTAGGTCAAGTCATCCGCCTTCTCGACGGCGCTGCTGCTCTTGTTGGACGAGTACGCGGCGGGCGCGATCTCGGACGCCTTCACCACCATCTTCAATATCTCGCGATGGAGAAACTTCAATCTATTTGTGCGCACCAGCGAATTTGACTGGTCGTGTGGATGGCAGGTGAACCGGTTCGGTTCAAGGTCCGAACCGGTCCAGTTGCCAAACACCCGACTAATACCCCTAAATACCCGATATTTGCACAAAAAAACACCATCTCGCGCGCCACGTGGGGCAAATAGCGCAGTGGACCCTTAAATACCCGGTATATACACCAAACACCCGGTTCAGATACTTTCCCCACGACATTCGATGTCCGAGCCCATTCGATCTGACAGTATCGACCTCGATCTGCGGCGCCCATGAGTCGCCACCGCAACGTTCGGAACCGCGCGTACTCGTACGACGATGAAGGTAAGTCGATGAGGTCACTGCCGATGCGACGTCATGTTGGAGTAGATTACGACGAGGACTATGACTACGACGAACCGTCGCCCAGTGCCCGTACGTGCTGCCACCTCGTCGTGGTGTTGAATACGATCCTGTAGAATCCCATGTCTATCGCCGCGATTCGCCGACCAAACAGAATTCCGTCTTTTCGTTCATCGAGCAACCCAAGGAAGAAGCGTTTGACGACACAGGTAACGAGCGGATCCAGCCTGCCTCTGCACACGGATGCCGTCTAGAGTTGATTGCCCCGATCCTCGTGCAAATTCGCGCGACGATCGATGCGTCCCATCTCTCGGAAGAGTTTCTCGTCGACAAAGTCCGCCAACACAACTACGACATGGACAAGACAGTCATTGCGCTCATGGAACATAAGAAGAAGACGACGTCCACGACCGCGGTCAAGGCGCTCCCGACCCAAGTCGTCATGCCCAAAGTGCAAAAGTTGACACTCGGCGAGAAGTCCAAGGCCGCGTCGGCGGCGCCGATCGCATCGACCCCCGCCCGGTCTCCCGTGCCGTCTCCGCCCAAAGGTACTCCTCCGTCGGTCCGTCCGTCCTCATGGACAAGCAGCAGCAGGCGTCGCGGCCGCGTCGGCCAGTGGCGGTGTCTACCAAGCGCTCAACCCGACCGAAAAGGCCGCGTTTGAAAAAGCCGAGCGCGCCGCGCAGGAGAAATGCATCCAAGCGATGGAAGACGAAAAGGACGGCAAGGCCAAGATCAGCATGGTCGTGATCGGGCACGTGGACGCGGGGAAGAGTACGATCACAGGTCATTTGCTCTTCCGCTTGGGGTACTGCGACAAGCATATCATGTGTGTCATCCTGTTGGTGTAGATATGTGAGCAAGCAGATCATGCACAAGTACGAAAAGCAGAGCAAGGAAGCGGGGAAGGCGTCGTTTGCGTTTGCGTGGGTCATGGACGCCGACGAAGAAGAGGTTCGAGGACGATGATGATGACGCAAGCATGCGACGAGGCAAAAGACGATGACGTCATCGTAGCGCGCGCGCGGCGTGACGATGGACGTGGGCACGTCGTACTTTGAAACGCCGACCAAACACGTGACGCTCTTGGACGCCCCGGGGCACCGTGATTTCATCCCCAAAATGATTGCCGGCGCGTCGCAGGTATTGATGATTCCACGGTTGGAATGTTGATTCCACGGTTGGAATGATGCTAGGCGGACGTGGCCGTCTTGGTCGTGCCAGCCTCGACGGGTGAATTCGAAGCAGCGTTTGTCAAGGACGGTCAAACCAAGGAGCACACGTTGTTGGTGCGCAGTTTGGGCGTGAGTCAGATGATTGTCGCCATCAACAAGATGGATTCTGTACGTGTGCGTCTACAAGATACTCTGTACGACAAGCGTGGATACTACCTAGACCCAATGGTCGCAAGAGCGCTTTGAGTACATCCAAACAACCCTTAGTGCCTTTTTGCACCAAGCAGGCTTCAAGCTGGAGCAACTCTGGTGCGATTTTTTTTTCTCTACTATGGTTCACTTGTGTCATGTAGGTTTGTGCCCGTGAGTGGTCTCTCGGGTGGGAATTTGATTACGCCCATCGATGCCCCCGAAGGCGCGTGGTACACGGGACCGACGCTCGTCCAAGCCATTGGTAGGGTCGATGATTATGCATATCGCCATATTGCAATATATTGCAATATGGCGACGATGGACTTGCGTCTCAGTCACGACGTAGATAACTTTGCCCCACCCCAACGCCCCATCACCAAGCCCTTCCGCTTTGGTATTTCCGACATTTCCAAGTCGATGAGTTTGGGTCAAACCGTCACGGGCCGCATTTACACGGGCGCGTTGGCCACGGGCGACACGGTGGGTTTGCACGTTGCTGCAACATCGCACGTTGGTCGACTGCATGTTGTGATGCATTCTTGTGTAGGTACTCATGATGCCAGGCGGGATGCGCGCGACGGTAAAAGGCATGGAGCTGAACGGGTTGCCCGTTTTGACAGCGTCGGCCGGGGACAATGTCGATTTGGGCCTCGTTGGGATCGACCCAAGTGCATTGAGGTGCGTTGTCTCGTGGTATTGTATTTGAATCGTAGCCTAGTGTGGGCAATATTCTATGCTCGGTGGCGTCGCCCATTCGCGTACGTGGCCCACTCGTGCCGTTGTTGTGTTGTTGATGGCCTCGTATGTAGTTGGTGCGGCGGTTTGAGGCGCAGATCATGACGATGCCGGCAGTCGAAGTGCCGCTCGTGAAGGGCACGTGCGTGACGTTCCACATCCACAGCATCGACGAACCGGTCAACATTACGCGCCTCGTGAGCATCCTCAAGAAGTCGGGCGACGTCGAGAAGAAGAAACCGCGGTGCATCACCCGCAATTGCTCAGCCGTCGTCCAGATCACGTGCCAGCGCCCCGTCTGCCTCGAACTCTTTTCCGACTTTCGTCAATTGGGCCGATTCACGTTGCGCGACCGCGGCGTCACGCTCGCGGCCGGCATTGTCAGCGAGATTTTGCTCTAACAAAACAGGGGTGTTGCAATGGTATCGTGCGCTCGCATGACGTCGTCACAGGCGGCAACCTTGGCACGTGCCAACGCATCGTATTATATATGGGCTCGACGACATGCAACCATATCGTCAACTGGGCATCTCGAACTCGAATGCGACACAATAATCTGCGATGTGAGTTCATCAACGATTCCGTTCTTTGACCCAATCAAAGGAAGGCCGTTATTCAGGGGGCGACTGAAACGGTTACACATTCGATAGAGGCGAAACTGCCTCCAAATGGCCATTCGCGCCTCAGAGCACACAGAGCATGCAACCAATTTCCCGCCTCCGTGCGGCCTTTTACCTACTGCTCGTCCTTGGTTCGTTTGCCAGTGTCCTCGTGGTTGTCGTCTATGACATCACAGGCGTTGTCTCCGTCTTGGAGGCCCTCTTTGGAGTAGACAATGACCACATTGGCACGTACGAGTACGATGCCTACACGATCCCTCGATACATCACCCAGTACATTGGCAACCCGACCCGCACTCTCAGTGAAGTCCAAGCCGCCGTCGCCATGACCCAACGCATCCTCTACGTCGAACCCAATGCAACGGACGAGACCGACTACTTTATCGTCGCAGGCAACTGCTCCAGCCTTGGTGGCTACCAAGACAGCGACCGTCTCTACGCCGACTGGTACATGCTGCCCATGCTCCAGCGCATCCTCGTTGGCATGAACTCGACCATCGACCTCTTTGCGACGCCCATGACCCACGCCGTCTTGATCGATTGCGACTACAGCGGCCGCCGATTCCAAGACACGTCCATGTTCAAAGCCTTCATCATCGACGTTCACGTGACGATGATGTGGAGCGTCGCACTTCAGACGATGAATGGCATCCGATCGAGCACGAAATCTGAAGCCCAAGTTGGCCCTGCGATCGTGTCCCAAGCTGTGCTGGCCAATTTTGGTCTCGGGCCACCCGACCCGCCTGGCGCCCCCTGGCTCTTTGGCTTGACGTATGCGGGCACAACAAACTACCGCACACTCGTGTCGTTCAATTTCCCGTACGAGAAGGACACGCCGTTCTTCGATGCGTACAACGATGGCATTCTACCAACGAACCAATGGAACTGGCGCGTCAAAGCCACCAACGAGTCGGTTGTCATCAATGGCTATTCAGGTCCAACCAATATCCCAACCCCACTTTCGAATCACACTCCTTGTAGGCTACTACCGTGGCAGCGACAACCAGCAGGCGAATTTCATCCGCTA